>JARQOC010000005.1:3037630-3085130 GCA_033576535.1 Allobates femoralis
ATCGCTGTAAATGGCTATGTGATCGCTGGTCTGCAGTCACACTGGGTGATCCACATACCGATGCTGCGTCCCCTGACGCTCACTGGGATCGCTCAACGTCTCGGGCGCAGAATGGGGATCACTGGTCGTTGTCTCACATGCCGATGGATGCTGGACAGCGAGAGACCAACGATGGGATAATGGTCCCGGCCATTCCTCAGTCAGCGAGCTCATCATTGATTGCTGCGACATGTCACTCGCAGCGACTTCGCTAACAAGGTCGCTGCAACGTCACAAAACCTGTGACACTGCAGAGATATCGTTAGTGATATCGCTGTGTGTAACGCGGCCTTAAGGTATCCATTATCAGAGGGATTGTGATGATTGACAGTCGCACGAGTGCTTTCCGTCTGTGGTACGAGTGTGATGCAATTATGCATTTTTATCAGCTACAATCAGTGTGACATCCATGTGACCTATACCTCTATACTATCCCCCTGCCCTGCAGAGCATCTCACCTACACCTATATACTATCCCCTGCCCTGCATGTCATCTCACCTATACCTTCTATACTATCCCCCTGCCCTGCAGAGCATCTCACCTACACCTCTATACTATCCCCCTGCCCTGCAGAGCATCTCACCTATACCTGTATACTATCCCCTGTACTGCAGAGATTCTCACCTATACCTGTTCACTATCCCCTTGTCCTAGAGAGCATCTCACCTATACCTCTATACTATCCCCCTGCCCTGCAGAGCATCTCACCTACACCTCTATATTATCCCCCTGCCCTGCAGAGCATCTCACCTATACCTCTATACTATCCCCCTGCCCTGCAGAGCAACTCACCTACACCTCTATATTATCCCCCTGCCCTGCAGAGCATCTCACCTATACCTCTATACTATCCCCCTGCCCTGCAGAGCATCTCACCTACACCTCTATATTATCCCCCTGCCCTGCAGAGCATCTCACCTACACCTCTATATTATCCCCCTGCCCTGCAGAGCATCTCACCTACACCTCTATACTATCCCCCTGCCCTGCAGAGCATCTCACCTATACCTCTATATTATCCCCCTGCCCTGCGGAGCATCTCACCTACACCTCTATATTATCCCCCTGCCCTGCAGAGCATCTCACCTATACCTCTATACTATCCCACTGCCCTGCAGAGCATCTCACCTACACCTCCATACTGTTCCCTTGTATTGCATGACATCTCACCTATACCTCTATACTATCCCACTGCCCTGCAGAGCATGTCACCTACACCTATACTGTTCCCTGTTCTGCAGAGCATCTCACCTACACCTCTATGCTATCCCCCTGCCCTGCAGAGCATCTCACCTATAATTCTTTATTATCCTACCCTGCAGAGCATGTCACCTACACCTATACTGCTCCCTGTTCTGCAGAGCATCTCACCTACACCTCTATACTATCCCCCTGCCCTGAAGAGCATCTCACCTATAATTCTTTATTATCTTACCCCGTAAAGCATCTCACCTACAATTCTATGTTATTCTCCTGCCCTGCAGAGCATCTCACTTACACCTCTTTACCATCCCCCATCTTGCAGAGCATCTCACCTACACCTCTATACTATCCCCAGTTCTGCAGAGCATCTCACCTACACCTCTATATCATCCCCGTTTTGAAGAATATCTCGCCTACACCTCTATACCATCCCCGTCTTGCAGAGCATCTCACCTACACCTCTATACCATCCCCGTTTTGCAGAGTATCTCACCTACACCTCTATACCATCCCCGTCTTGCAGAGCATCTCACCTACACCTCTATGCCATCCCCGTCTTGCATAGCATCTCACCTGCACCTCTATACCATCCCCGTCTTGCAGAGCATCTCACCTGCACCTCTATACCATCCGCAGTCTTGCAGAGCATCTCACCTGCACCTCTATACCATTCCTCGTCTTGCAGAGCATCTCACCTGCACCTCTATACCATTCCTCGTCTTGCAGAGCATCTCACCTGCACCTCTATACCATTCCTCGTCTTGCAGAGCATCTCACCTGCACCTCTATACCATCCCCGTCTTGCAGAGCATCTCACCTACACCTCTATGCCATCCCCGTCTTGCATAGCATCTCACCTGCACCTCTATACCATCCCCGTCTTGCAGAGCATCTCACCTGCACCTCTATACCATCCGCAGTCTTGCAGAGCATCTCACCTGCACCTCTATACCATTCCTCGTCTTGCAGAGCATCTCACCTGCACCTCTATACCATTCCTCGTCTTGCAGAGCATCTCACCTGCACCTCTATACCATTCCTCGTCTTGCAGAGCATCTCACCTGCACCTCTATACCATTCCTCGTCTTGCAGAGCATCTCACCTGCACCTCTATACCATTCCTCGTCTTGCAGAGCATCTCACCTAAAATTCTATATTATTCTTAGCCCTGTTTTCCTGTGGGCATTCATGTCTGTGGGCATTTTTCACATATCAGGTGAATCCTCACCTCAAATATCAGAGATCTGAAACCTTGTGATACTGCAATTAGCAATTTTCCTGTGGGCAATTTTCCATGTGGCCATTTTTCTGGTCACCATTATCTGCAATAGATAGATCCAGTCTGCTGTGATCTCTCAGTGATTCTGCCTTACTCCTCCCTCCCAGCAGCAGATTCAGAGGAGCCATCACTGCTATCTGTACTCACAGGAGGATCACTGGATTATCTGTGGAGTTACATGGGACTGCAGGTCTAATACATTATCATCTTAGTGGGCAATTCTATGTGGGCAATTTCCGCCGACATTCTTCTTTGCTGCAGAGCATCTCACCTATAACTCTATACCATTCTTCTGCCTGCAGAACATCTCACCTATAGGGTACAGGCACACTAAAGGCCCCGTTACACATAGCGATGTTTCAACGATCCCACCAGCAATCCGACCTGGCCGGGATTGCTGTAACCTCGCTATGTGATCGCTGGTCTGCAGTCACACTGGGTGATCCACATACCGATGCTGCGTCCCCTGACGCTCACTGGGATCGCTCAATGTCCCGGGCGCAGAATGGGGATCGCTGGTCGTTCCCCTGTCACACATACCGATGGAAGCTGGACAGCGGGAGACCAACGATGGGAAAATGGTCCCGGCCAATCCGCAGCGACTAGCAATCAGCGAGCTCAACATTGATTGCTGCCGCATGTCACTCGCAGCGACTTTGCTAACAAGGTCGCTGCAACGTCACAAAACCTGTGACACTGCAGAGATATCGTTAGTGATATCGCTGTGTGTAACGCGGCCTTAAGGTGCATTATCAGAGGGATTGTGATGATTGACAGTCACGCGAGGCTTTCTGTATGATCATGTGACTGTGGTACGAGTGTGATGCAATTATGCATTTTTATCAGCTACAATCAGTGTGACATCCATGTGACCTATACCTCTATACTATCCCCCTGCCCTGCAGAGCATCTCACCTACACCTCTATACTATCCCCCTGCCCTGCAGAGCATCTCACCTATACCTCTATATTATCCCCCTGCCCTGCAGAGCATCTCACCTATACCTCTATACTATCCCCCTGCCCTGCAGAGCATCTTACCTAGACCTCTATATTATCCCCCTGCCCTGCAGAGCATCTCACCTACACCTCTATATTATCCCCCTGCCCTGCAGAGCATCTCACCTACACCTCTATACTATCCCCCTGCCCTGCAGAGCATCTCACCTATACCTCTAAACTATCCCCCTGTCCTGCAGAGCATCTCACCTATACCTCTAAACTATCCCCCTGTCCTCCAGAGCATCTCACCTATAATTCTTTATTATCCTACCCTGCAGAGCATCTCACCTACACCTCTATACTATTCCCTTGTATTGCATGACATCTCACCTACACCTTTATACTATCCCCATGCCCTGCAGAGCATCTCACCTACACCTCTATACTATTCCCTTGTATTGCATGACATCTCACCTACACCTGTATACTATCCCCCTGCCCTGCAGAGCATCTCACCTACACCTCTATACTATTCCCTTGTATTGCATGACATCTCACCTACACCTGTATACTATCCCCCTGCCCTGCAGAGCTTCTCACCTACACCTCTATACTATCCCCATGCCCTGCAGAGCATCTCACCTACACCTCTATACTATTCCCTTGTATTGCATGATATCTCACCTATACCTCTATACTATCCCACTGCGCCGCAGAGCATGTCACCTACACCTCCATACTATCCCCTACCCTGCAGAGCATCTCACCTATAATTCTTTATTATCGTACCCTGTAAAGCATCTCACCTACAATTGTATGTTATTCTCCTGCCCTGCAGAGCATCTCACCTACACCTCTATACCATCCCTGCCTTGCAGAGCATCTCACCTGCACCTCTATACCATCCTCAGTCCTGCAGAGCATCTCTCTTACACCTCTATACCATTCCTCGTCTTGCAGAGCATATAACCTAAAATTCTTTATTATTCTCAGCCCTGTTTTCCTGTGGGCATTTTTCACATATCAGGTGATCATCCTCACCTGCACCTCAGATATCAGAGATCTGACACTTTGTGATGCAGCAATTAGCAATTTTCATGTGGGCATTTTTCTGGTCACCAATATCCCAGTCTGTGGGCTAATACCTCATCTATGTGAGGTAATATGGTGGATCTGTGAGGTAATATCTCAGTCTGTGGGCTAATACCTCAGCTATGTGAGGTAATATTGTAGATCTGTGAGGTAATATCTCTGTGTGTGGGCTAATACCTCATCTATGTGAGGTAATATGGTGGATCTGTGAGGTAATATCTCAGTCTGTGGGCTAATACCTCAGCTATGTGAGGTAATATTGTAGATCTGTGAGGTAATATCTCAGTCTGTGGGCTAATACCTCAGCTATGTGAGGTAATATTGTAGATCTGTGAGGTAATATCTCAGTCTGTGGGCTAATACCTCAGCTATGTGAGGTAATATTGTAGATCTGTGAGGTAATATCTCAGTCTGTGAGCTAATACCTCAGCTATGTGAGGTAATATGGTGGATCTGTGAGGTAATATCTCTGTCTGTGGGCTAATACCTCAGCTATGTGAGGTAATATGGTGGATCTGTGAGGTAATATCTCAGTCTGTGAGCTAATACCTCAGTTATGTGAGGTAATATGGTGGATCTGTGAGGTAATATCTCTGTATGTGGGCTAATACCTCATCTATGTGAGGTAATATTGTAGATCTGTGAGGTAATATCTCAGTCTGTGGGCTAATACCTCAGCTATGTGAGGTAATATGGTGGATCTGTGAGGTAATATCTCAGTCTGTGGGCTAATACCACAGCTATGTGAGGTAATATTGTAGATCTGTGAGGTAATATCTCAGTCTGTGGGCTAATACCTCAGTTATGTGAGGTAATATGATGGATCTGTGAGGTAATATCTCAGTCTGTGGGCTAATACCTCAGTTATGTGAGGTAATATGGTGGATCTGTGAGGTAATATCTCTGTATGTGGGCTAATACCTCATCTATGTGAGGTAATATTGTAGATCTGTGAGGTAATATCTCAGTCTGTGAGCTAATACCTCAGCTATGTGAAGTAATATTGTAGATCTGTGAGGTAATATCTCAGTTTGTGGGCTAATACCTCAGCTATGTGAGGTAATATTGTAGATCTGTGAGGTAATATCTCAGTCTGTGGGCTAATACCTCAGCTTTATGTCATCAGCATAAAGCATTATAAATCATAATGACTACCAAAACCATCCAAATGACCTTGATCGCAAGTTCCCATCCCCCAGCTCTTAATCCGGTGTGTTGCCCCCTCTAACATCAGTGACATCTTGAAGTGTTTTGTGGTAGTTGTGGATGAGGCTCTTTATCTCCTCAGAAGGTAAAGCCGCCCATTCTTCTTGGTAAATGCCTCCAGTTCCTGTAAATTCCTGGGCTTTCTTGCATGATCTGCGCTTTGCTTGAGTTCTCCCCAGAGCGGCTCAATGATATTGAGGTCAGGAGACTGAGAGGCCACTCCAGACCCTTCACTATGTTCTGCTGTAGACAGTGACAGGGGGACTTGGCCTTCTGTTTCGGATCGTTGTCATGTTGGAACGTCCAAGTCAGTACAATGTGCAGCTTCCGGGCTGATGAGGGCACATTTCCCTCCAGTATTTGCTGATAACGTGCTGCATTCATCTTTCCTTTGACCATGTTTCCTTTCCTTTGTAGCTCACACATCCCCAGATCATCAGTGATCCTCCTCCTCCATGCTTTATGGTAGGAATGGTGTTCCTTTCATCATAGACCTTGTTGACTCCTCTCCAAATGTAACGTTTATGATTGTAGCCAAAAAGTTTGATTTTATTCTCATCCCTCCATTACTGTGTTCCAGCAGTTTGGAGCTTGTCTCTGTGCTGTTTGGTGTATTGTAGGTGAGATACTTTGTGGCATTTTTGCAGTAATGGCTTCTTCTGGTGACTCGACCATGCAGCCCATTTGTCTTCAAGTTCTTCCTTATTGTGCATTGTGAAACATCCACACCGCTAGTGTTCAGTGATCCTGGATTTCAGCTGATGTTACTTGTGGGGTTTTCTTTGCAACCCAAACAATTTTCCTGGTAGTTGTGGGTGAAATTTTTGTTGGTACCTGATAGTGGTATGGTTTTTACAGAGCCCCTGATTTTCCATTTGTTAATCACAGTTTGAACAGTGTTGACTGACATTCTTGGATATCTTTGTGTATCTCTTTCCTGTTTTATATAGTTCAACTATCTTTTCCTGTAGATCCATTGACAATTATTTTGCTTTCCTGATGACTCACAATCCAGAAACGTCAGTGGCTGGATAAAAAAATGCAAGAGTCTGTCTGGATCCCAGAAACTCACTCAGCTTTTATGTACACACTGACTACAAGCAAACAGGTCACAGGTGAGGGTGTTACCTTTATTAGCCATTCACACTCATTTTTTTCAACTTATGTGTATGTATCAGGGCAAAATCACCAGGGGATGTGAACTTTAGATGGGGATCATTTTGGATGTTTTCAGTTGTCATTATGATTTATAAAGAGAAAACACAGTAGTTTGACAATAAATGGCTTCACTCAACCACTTACCATGAGGGGGAAATAGAGAATGTGTTATCATTCATATTGTCTGAAAAAAGGCCAAGAAAGAAGAAAACCTGCCGGGGTATGAAGACTTTTGAGCACATCTGTAGGTACAGATAGTACTGCCTCCTTGTCTTTTCACATTGTCTGATTTGGAAGGAAGTGTTTTTCAAATTTTGGTGGAAATTAAGTATTTGGTCAATAGCAAAAGTTCCTCTCAATCCTTTGTTCTATCTCCATTGTTAGCAATGACAGAGGTGAAACGTTTTGTACAGTATAAGTCTTCACAAGGTCGGCACATTCCTCCATACAGATCTCCTCTAGAGCAGTGATGTTTTGGGCTGTTGCTGGACAACACAGACTTTCAACTCCCTCCAAAGGTTTTCTATAGGGTTGAGATCTGGAGACTGGCTAGGCCACTCCAGGACCTTGAAGTGCTTCTTATGAAGCCACTTTTTCATTGCACTGTCGGTGTGCTTTGGATCATTGTCATGCTGAAAGATCCAGCCATGTTTCATCTTCAATGCCCTTGCTGATGGAAGGAGGTTTGCACTCAAAACCTCACGATACATGGCCCCATTCATTCTTTCATGTACATGGATCAATCATCCTGGTCCTTTGGCAGAGAAACAGCCCCAAAGCATGATGCTGCCACCCCCATGCTTCACAGTAGGTATGGTGTTCTTTGGATACAACTCAGCATACTTTCTCCTCCAAAAACTATAAGTTGTGTTTAATACTCTTACACATCATCCAAATGCTCTCTAGCAAACTTCAGACGGGCCCGAACATGGAATGACTTAAGCAGGGGGACACATCTGGCACTGCAGTATCTGAGTCCCTGGCGGCGTAGTGTTACTGGTGGTAGCCTGTGTAACATTGGTTCCAGCTCTCTGCAGGTCATTCAATAGATCCCCCCGTGTGATTCTGCGATTTTTGCTCACCGTTCATGAGATCACTTTGACCCCACGGGGTGAGATCTTGTGTGGAGCCCCAGATGGAGGGAGATTATCAGTGGTCTTTTATGTCTTCCATTTTCTAATTATTGCTCCCACAGTTGATTTCTTGCCTATTGCAGATTCAGTCTTCCCAGCCTGGTGCAGGGCTACAATGTTGTTTCTGGTGTCCTTCGCCAGCTCTTTGGTCTTCACCATAGTGGAGTTTGGAGTGTGACTAGTTGAGATTGCGGACAGGTGTCTTTAAAGGTACCGTAACACGCTTCAATGTCGTTAAGATATCACCAACGATCTCGGTCGTTAGGACATCTTTTTGACATCGTTGATGAGATGTCACACGTATAGATATTGTGAATGACGCACCAACAATGTGGTGAGCAGCTATCATTCACACAGCCCAGCGAACGATACTTGTTCACTGATGTGAATAGGGGAAATCGTTAACAACATCGTTATCGCGGTGTCACACACAACAACGCAGCAGGTTGGCTGATCAAGGATCGTTTGATTTGAGAACATGTTCATAGATCTGCGATCAACAATCCAATGATTTATCGTGGTCGTATCTCGGTGTCACACGCAACGATGTCCTAACGATGTCGTTTCAACTACTCTAAACCCATGACGTTTCAGCGATATCACTCACGATCTCGTACCGTGCAATGGTACCTTTATACTGATAACAAGGTCACACAGGGGCCAGTACTACAGGTAATGAGTGGAGGACAGAGGAGCCTCTTATAGAAGACATTACAGCTCTGTGATAACAAGGTCACACAGGTGTCAGTACTACAGGCAATGATGGAGGACAGAGGAGCCTCTTATAGAAGAAGTTACAGGTCTGTGATAACAAGGTCACACAGGAGCCAGCACTACAGGTAATGATGGAGGACATAGGAGCCTCTTATAGAAGAAGTTACAGGTCTGTGATAACAAGGTCACACGGGCCAGTACTACAGGTAATGATGGAGGACATAGGAGCCTCTTATAGAAGAAGTTACAGGTCTGTGATAACAAGGTCACACAGGAGCCAGTACTACAGGTAATGATGGAGGACAGAGGAGCCTCTTATAGAAGAAGTTACAGCTCTGTGATAACAAGGTCACACAGGTGTCAGTACTACAGGTAATGATGGAAGAGATAGGAGCCTCTTATAGAAGAAGTTACAGGTCTGTGATAACAAGTTCACACTGGTGCCAGTACTACAGGTAATGATGGAGGACAGAGGAGCCTCTTATAGAAGAAGTTACAGGTCTGTGATAACAAGGTCACACAGGTGCCAGTACTACAGGTAATGATGGAGGACAGAGGAGCCTCTTATAGAAGAAGTTACAGGTCTGTGACAGCAGATATCTCACTTCTTTGTAGGTGACCAAATACTTATTTTCCACCATAATTTGAAGAAAAATGTCTTTCCAGATCAGACAATGTGATTTTCAGGATTTGTGTCCTCATATTGTGTCTCATAGTTGAGGTCACGTATGATGTCAATTACAGGCCGATCTCATCTTTATAATGGGGAGAACGCGCACAATTGGTGACTGAATACTCTTCCCCCTGCAAATGAAGGCACAGATAGTACTGACTCCCTTTCTCTACTTCTACAGCGGGTACGGAAAGTATTCAGACCCCTTCACATTTTCACCCTTTGTTTCATTTGCAGACATTTGGTAAATTCAATAAAGTTGACTTTTTCCTCATTAATGTCACTCTGCACCACATCTTGACTGAAAAAAAACAGAAATGTAGATAATTCTGCAAATTTATTAAAAAAGAAACACTGAAATCTCCCATGGTCAAAAGTATTCAGCCCCTTTGCTCAGTATTGGTGATAAGTATTCAGCCCCTTTGCTCAGTATTGGTGATAAGTATTCAGCCCCTTTGCTCAGACTCTCATATTTAAGTCACATGCTGTCCATTCCCTTGTGATCCTCCTTGAGATGGTTCTACTCCTTCATTGGAGTCCAGATGTGTATAATTAAACTAATAGGACTTGATTTGGAAAGGCGCCCACCTGTCTATATAAGACCTCACAGCTCACAGTGCATGTCACACCAAATGAGAATCATGAGGTCAAAGGAACTGCCCAAGGAGCTGAGAGACAGAATTGTGGCAAGGCACAGATCTGGCCAAGGTTACAAAAGAATTTCTGCAGTTCTCAAGGTTCCTAAGGGTACCTTTACACGCGGCTACATTTCTAGGGTGGCTACAGGTAACTTACTGGTTGCAGTGAAATCATGGAGAGATTATTCCATTTGTACACAGCAACAAGATAGAACCTTGTCTCCATGATTTCACTGCAACCAGTAAGTTACCTGTAGCCACCCTAGAAATGTAGCCGCGTGTAAAGGTACCCTAAGAGCACAATGGCCTCCATGATCCTTAAATGGAATACGTTTGGGACCACCAGAGGTCTTCTTAGACCTGGCCGTCCAGCCAAACTGAGCAATCATGGGAGAAGAGCTTTGGTGAAAGGTAAAGAAGATCCCCAGGATCACAGTGTCTGAGCTCCAGAGATGCAGTAGGCAGATGGAGAAAGTTCCACAAAGTCACCTATCACTGCAGCCTCCAGCAGTCGGGCCTTTATGGCAGTGGCCTGACGGAAGCCTCTCCTCAGTGCAAGACATATGAAAGCCGCATAGAGATCACAAGAAAACACATGAAGGATCCCAGACTATGAGGAATAAGATTCTCTGCTCTGATGAGATGAAGATAGAACTTTGTGGTGATAATTGTAAGTGGTGGAGGAAACCAGGCCCTGCTCATCACCTGCCCAACACCATCCCAACAGTGAGACATTGTGGTGATAATTGTAAGTGGTGGAGGACACCAGGCCCTGCTCATCACCTGCCCAACACAATCCCAACAGTGAGACATGGTGGAGGCAGCATCATGCTATGGGGGGTTCAACTGCAGGGACAGGACGACTGGTGGCTGCATCATGCTATGGGGGGTTCAGCTAAAGGACGACTGGTTATAATTGAAGGAAACATGAATGCGGCCAAGTCCAGAGATCTCCTGGATGAAAACCTCTTCCAGATCTCTGGACCTCAGACTGGGCTGAAGCTTCACCTTCCAACAAGACAATGACCCTAAGCCACAGCTAAAATAACACCGGAGCGGCTTCTCCACAACTCCCATTCCTGACCGGAGCCACAACCCGGACCTAAACCCAATGGAGCATCTCTGGAGACCGGACAATGGCTCCACCAACGTCACCATCCAACCTGACGGCATCGGAGAGGATCTGCAAGGAAGAATGAGAGGATCCCCAGATCCAGGGGGAAACTGCATCATTCCCAAGAAGACTCAGGGCTGTACGAGCTCCAAAGGTGCAAATACTCAATACTGAGCAAAGGGGCTGAATACTTATCACCAATACTGAGCAAAGGGGCTGAATACTTATCACCAATACTGAGCAAAGGGGCTGAATACTTATCACCAATACTGAGCAAAGGGGCTGAATACTTATCACCAATACTGAGCAAAGGGGCTGAATACTTATCACCAATACTGAGGAAAGGGGCTGAATACTTATCATCAACACTGAGCAAAGGGGCTGAATACTTATCATCAATACTGAGCAAAGGGGCTGAATACTTATCATCAACACTGAGCAAAGGGGCTGAATACTTATCATCAATACTGAGCAAAGGGGCTGAATACTTATCATCAATACTGAGCAAAGGGGCTGAATACCTATCATCAATACTGAGCAAAGGGGCTGAATACTTATCATCAACACTGAGCAAAGGGGCTGAATACTTATCATCAATACTGAGCAAAGGGGCTGAATACTTACCATCAATACTGAGCAAAGGGGCTGAATACTTATCATCAATACTGAGCAAAGGGGCTGAATACTTATCATCAATACTGAGCAAAGGGGCTGAATACTTATCATCAATACTGAGCAAAGGGGCTGAATACTTATCACCAATACTGAGCAAAGGGCTGAATAATCATCATCAATACTGAGCAAAGGGGCTGAATACTTATCACCAATACTGAGCAAAGGGGCTGAATAATCATCATCAATACTGAGCAAAGGGGCTGAATACTTATCACCAACACTGAGCAAAGTGGCTGAATCCTTATCATCAATACTGAGCAAAGGGGCTGAATACTTATCATCAATACTGAGCAAAGGGGCTGAATACTTATCATCAATACTGAGCAAAGGGGCTGAATACTTATCATCAATACTGAGCAAAGGGGCTGAATACTTATCATCAATACTGAGCAAAGGGGCTGAATACTTATCATTAACACTGAGCAAAGGGGCTGAATACTTATCACCAACACTGAGCAAAGGGGCTGAATACTTATCATCAATACTGAGCAAAGGGGCTGAATACTTATCATCAATACTGAGCAAAGGGGCTGAATACTTATCACCAATACTGAGCAAAGGGGCTGAATACTTATCACCAATACTGAGCAAAGGGGCTGAATACTTATCATCAATACTGAGCAAAGGGGCTGAATACTTATCACCAACACTGAGCAAAGGGGCTGAATACTTATCATCAATACTGAGCAAAGGGGCTGAATACTTATCATCAATACTGAGCAAAGGGGCTGAATACTTATCATCAATACTGAGCAAAGGGGCTGAATACTTATCATCAATACTGAGCAAAGGGGCTGAATACTTATCACCAATACTGAGCAAAGGGGCTGAATACTTATCATCAATACTGAGCAAAGGGGCTGAATACTTATCACCAATACTGAGCAAAGGGGCTGAATACTTATCATCAATACTGAGCAAAGGGGCTGAATACTTATCATGGGAGATTTCAGGTTTTCTTTTTTAATAAATTTGCACAAATTTACACATTTCAGTTTTTTCATACAAGATGGGGCAGAGCGACATTAATGAGGAAAAATGAACTTATTTGAACTTACAAATGGCTGCAATGAAACAGAGTGAAAAATGTAAAGGGTGTGAATACTTTCCGTACCTGCTGTAAATGATGAAGGTACAGATATTACTGCCTCCTGGTCTTACCCTATAAATGATGTAGGTACAGATAGCACTACCTGTTGGTAAATGTAGGTGTAGACATCAGGGATTTTGTCAGACATAAAAGCTCGTCTTTCCCACATAAATCCAAAGTTCATCCAACGTTCCAGGTGACCGAGTGACCAGAATGTCCCTGCCCTGGTGGAGAGAACAGCTGAGCAAACATCTATATCAGTCAGTGAGTGGTGAGATCTGTATATATACTGTGTACAGGAGAGATCTGTATATACTGTGTACAGGTGAGATCTGTATATACTGTGTACAGGTGAGATCTGTATATATACTGTGTACAGGTGAGATCTGTATATACTGTGTACAGGTGAGATCTGTATATATACTGTGTACAGGTGAGATCTGTATATATACTGTGTACAGGTGAGATCTGTATATACTGTGTACAGGTGAGATCTGTATATATACTGTGTACAGGAGAGATCTGTATATACTGTGTACAGGTGAGATCTGTATATACTGTGTACAGGTGAGATCTGTATATATACTGTGTACAGGAGAGATCTGTATATACTGTGTACAGGTGAGATCTGTATATATACTGTGTACAGGTGAGATCTGTATATACTGTGTACAGGTGAGATCTGTATATATACTGTGTACAGGAGAGATCTGTATATACTGTGTACAGGTGAGATCTGTATATACCGAGTACAGGAGATCTGTATATATACTGTGTACAGGTGAGATCTGTATATACTGTGTACAGGTGAGATCTGTATATATACTGTGTACAGGAGAGATCTGTATATACTGTGTACAGGTGAGATCTGTATATATACTGTGTACAGGTGAGATCTGTATATACTGTGTACAGGTGAGATCTGTATATATACTGTGTACAGGAGAGATCTGTATATACTGTGTACAGGTGAGATCTGTATATACCGAGTACAGGAGATCTGTATATATACTGTGTACAGGTGAGATCTGTATATACTGTGTACAGGTGAGATCTGTATATATACTGTGTACAGGAGAGATCTGTATATACTGTGTACAGGTGAGATCTGTACATACTGTGTACAGGTGAGATCTGTATATATACTGTGTACAGGTGAGATCTGTATATATACTGTGTACAGGAGAGATCTGTGTATACTGTGTACAGGTGAGATCTGTATATACCGAGTACAGGAGATCTGTATATATACTGTGTACAGGTGAGATCTGTATATACTGTGTACAGGTGAGATCTGTATATATACTGTGTACAGGTGAGATCTGTATATATACTGTGTACAGGTGAGATCTGTATATATACTGTGTACAGGAGAGATCTGTGTATACTGTGTACAGGTGAGATCTGTATATACCGAGTACAGGAGATCTGTATATATACTGTGTACAGGTGAGATCTGTATATACTGTGTACAGGTGAGATCTGTATATATACTGTGTACAGGTGAGATCTGTATATACTGTGTGTACAGGTGAGATCTGTATATATACTGTGTACAGGTGAGATCTGTATATACTGTGTACAGGTGAGATCTGTATATATACTGTGTACAGGTGAGATCTGTATATATACTGTGTACAGGTGAGATCTGTATATATACTGTGTACAGGAGAGATCTGTATATACTGTGTACAGGTGAGATCTGTATATACCGAGTACAGGAGATCTGTATATATACTGTGTACAGGTGAGATCTGTATATATTGTGTGTACAGGAGAGATCTGTATATATACTGTGTACAGGAGAGATCTGTATATACTGTGTACAGGTGAGATCTGTATATACCGAGTACAGGAGATCTGTATATATACTGTGTACAGGTGAGATCTGTATATATTGTGTGTAACTGCCCCGCGGTCCAGCGCCTCCGCCCTGCACCCTGTCCGTCCCTCTTCCCGTGCAGTTACCCTTCCTTCCCGGTTCCGGGGTCGGGGTTCCAGGTTGCAGGCCATCCGCAGGCGACCCCGGGGCTCCGGGGTGCTCCATCGCACACCTGCTGCTCAGACCGTCGCTCCCTGACTGCTGCCCCGCTCTGCTTCCCCTCGGTGTGTTCACTAGGGGGCGGGGCCGCTCTCTCTGTTACCTTTATAGGGCCAGCTGGCCAATTAGTCTGCCCCGCCTCCCGGCCAATCCCTGTAGGGCAGCAGGTATATAAAGTGTGCACTTGCTTCTGGACCTTGCCGGGGCAACTTCATTTATCCCGAGGTTGCCGGTCCTGGTCCTGTTGTATGATGTTATTCTGCAGTGTTTAACACTCATCTGTTTGTTCTTGTTGCAGGTGCGCATTTACTCTTGGACCTTGCCGGCCCTCTTCATTTATCCCGAAGTTGCCGGTCCTGGTCCTGTTGTATGATGTTATTCTGCAGTGTTTAACACTCATCTGTTTGTTCTTGTTGCAGTGTCGCTGTTCTGCCTCCGGGCAGCTCCGTGCTCTTTTGTGCCTCTCCTTGCTGTTCCGAGCTGCTCCGTGTCGCTCCGTGCCGCGTTACTACCATTCCTTCGGACCGTCCTGGTGTGGTTTTCTATGGTCTTCCCTCGGACCGGACTCCGTGGTGGTCGCAAGTCTCCGTGCTGTTTCCGTGCAGTTCCCCTGCCACTTATCCGGACCGTCCTGGTGTTGGTTCTCTAGCCTTCCTCCAGGCCAGCCTCCATAGTGTTCTTCATTTTACTACTTTTGTTGTTCTTTGGGTTTTTTGCATTCTGTGTTATTCCTCTGTTTTTCTTTACCGCCTGAGGGTCGGTTTAACACGGGTAATCCCGCTCACAGACCTTCCGGAGCTCCGTGCTGGGAGCAAATCCCTGTATAGGGGTCAAGGCCTTCCCGGGCGTCTCCGGAGGAAGGAACTGTGAGGGGGCCCTGTGGCCTTCCCTAGGGGTAGACTCCTTGTATCAATAAAACCCTTTATGCAATATAGATTCTAGTCCGGTTCTCTCTCTCTAACCTGGTGTCAGCATCCGCTCCGGCAGCGGTCCAGCGGGTCCACGTCTCGTGCGCCCCTAGGGCGTGACAGATTTTGCCCCGGCCATGGACCCCGCTGACGCTAGGTTTGATGCCCAGAGAGAGCTTGCCGGCCTCCGCCAGAGTCATGACCAAATAGTGTCATTCATCCAGTCCTTGGAGGCCCGTTTAGGGTCTCTTCCTGCCTCTGACCCCTCTCTCTCCTCCCAGGTGTTTCGTCTCCACCAGGAATTGGACCACCAGAGGGAGATGCAGACCCGGTTGCTGTCCTTCATGTCCTCCGTTGACGACCGACTCATCAGCTTACAGAGAACGACAGAGACCTCGGGTTCCGTCTCCGCCCCATCCTCCGGAGTCCCAGCTGGTGCTGTATCTTATCCATGGCTGTGCCAGCCTACCAGGTACTCCGGGGACCCTAAGGCTTGTCGGGGGTTTATTAACCAGTGCCAACTCCATTTCCGGTTGCTACCCCACCAATTCCTGACGGATGAGGCAAGGGTGGCGTTTCTGGCTTCTCACCTCGAAGGAGAGGCACTGGCATGGTTTAACCCCTTGCTTGAGAGAGAGGACCCCATTGTGTCGAACCTACAAGCCTTCCTGGATACATTCCGTAGGACCTTTGACGAGCCCGGACGGGTAGCCTCCGCCACAGAGGCCCTCTTCACCCTACAGCAAGGTAACCTGTCTGTTGGCCAGTACGCTATCCGGTTTCGTACCCTGGCCTCCGAGCTCCGCTGGACGGATGAGCCCCTGATCGGTGTCTTCCGCCGGGGATTATCCAGTCGCATCAAGGACGAACTGGCTGTTCGGGATTTACCCAACTCCCTGGAGGAGATCATCACCCTGGCTGTCCGGATCGATCGCCGCCTTCAAGAGCGGTCCAAGGAGCGGACACTGGAGAGGACTCAGGAAAGGCGATCTCCCCGCCTGGCTCCCACATTCCAGCGACCCCTTCTTCCGGCCCCCTCAGCATCCCAATCAGGCCACGAGTCCATGGAGGTTGATCGCACCCGCTTGAGTACCCAGACGAGAGAGGAGAGGATTACCCGGGGCCTGTGCCTTTACTGCGGAGGATCCGGTCACTTCCGTCGGCAGTGCCCCAAGCGGCTGGAAAACTTCTCCGTCTAGGTCAGGTAAGAGAGGCCAACCTAGGCGAGGGCGATTCCTCTCAACCTCTTACAATATCTATCCAGGTGAAGGTCGGCAGTCTACGCCATTCGGAGATGGCCTATCTGGATTCCGGGTCGGCTGGTAACTTCGTACAGCAGGAGACGGCCCAGCGCTTTGGTATACCCATCCATCCTCTACAGCATCCACGCTCCATTACTTCCGTTGATGGAAGACCTCTACGGGATTCAGTAACAAGCATCACAGGTGAGGTGGAGATACAAGTGGGAGCTCTTCACACGGAGCGTCTCACTTTCTATGTACTGCCGTCCCTTTCTCCCCCCTTCCTGTTGGGCTTGCCATGGCTTCGCGTACATGAACCCGTGCTGGATTGGCGAACCGGTGAAGTCTTGCGGTGGGGCCCGATTTGCCACAGTCAATGTCTTCGTCCCGTAAGCCCCGCTTGGACGCCTCCCTCTCCGGCAGCCTTGCCCGGTCTGCCGTCAGCCTACTGGTCCTATGCGGACGTCTTCGACAAGAAAGAAGCCGAGATGTTACCTCCTCATAGGCCGTACGACTGTCCCATCGATCTGGTCCCCGGGGTCTCGCTCCCCAAGGGGCGCATTTACCCGCTGAACCCGCCCGAGACCCAGGCCATGGCAGAGTATATTAAGGATAACCTAGCACGAGGATTCATTCAGAAATCTTCATCACCCGCCGGAGCGGGTTTTTTCTTCGTAAAGAAGAAGGACGGGTCCCTCCGACCGTGTATCGATTACCGGGGACTCAACGCCATAACGATGAAGAACAGGTACCCGCTGCCCCTGATTCCCGAGCTTTTCGACCGGCTGCGGGGATCTCGGATCTTCACCAAGCTGGATCTGCGGGGGGCGTACAATCTCGTCCGGATTCGAGCAGGCGATGAATGGAAAACTGCCTTCAACACGCGTGATGGCCACTACGAGTATAAGGTAATGCCATTCGGCTTGAGCAATGCCCCTGCTGTATTTCAGGAATTCGTAAACGATGTCTTCCGGGATCTTCTCTATGTATGCGTCGTGGTCTACCTGGACGATATCCTGGTCTTTTCTCCCGATCTGCCCACTCACAGGCGAGATGTCCGGCGGGTCCTACGCCGATTGCGGGAGAACCGGCTGTATGCCAAATACGAGAAGTGTGTGTTCGAACAAACTGCCTTGCCCTTTTTAGGTTACATCGTCTCCGATACCGGACTCGAGATGGATCCAGAGAAGCTGTCCGCCGTCCTGAAGTGGCCCAGAACGGTGGGACTCAAGGCGATTCAACGGTTCCTGGGCTTCGCCAATTACTATCGGCAGTTTATTCCTCGGTTCTCGGATGTGGTTAAACCACTCACCACATTAACCCGGAGGGGGACGCCCGCCAAGGCTTGGACCCCTGAGGCCGAGTCCGCCTTTCTAACTCTCAAAAATGCGTTTTCTTCTGCTCCTGCTCTCCACAGGCCCATGGCGGATAAGCAGTTCTTCCTGGAAGTGGACGCATCCTCCTCGGGAGCAGGAGCCGTTCTCACCCAGAAGACCTCCACAGGACGCATGGTGACGTGCGGCTTTTTCTCCAAAGCTTTTACCTCCTGCGAACGGAATTACTCCATCGGGGACCAGGAGCTGCTTGCCATCAAAATGGCTCTGGAGGAATGGCGCTACCTCCTTGAGGGCGCAGTACACCCAGTGGTGATCTACACCGACCATAAGAACCTGGCTTATCTGCAATCTGCTCAGAGACTCAACCCCCGGCAGGCACGATGGTCGCTGTTCTTTGCCCGTTTTGATTTTCGTCTTCATTTCCGCCTGGCAGACAAGAATATCAAGGCGGACGCCTTGTCTCGGTCCTTTCACTTCGAAGACCAGGAGGAGGAGCCACGCCCCATCATCAGTCCATCCAGTCTCGGTATAGTAGCTCCTCTCCAACTATCTCTTCCCCCGCCAGGTAAAACACTGGTAGCCGAGGTGGATCGAGGACACGTCCTGACCTGGGGTCATTCTTCTAGAGTCGCAGGGCACGTGGGCATAACGAAGACCCTTCAGTTGATAGGACGGCACTACTGGTGGCCCCGGATGCGACAGGATGTCACGGACTTCGTTTCCGCCTGTTCCTCTTGTGCACGTAACAAGACGCCCAAGCGACTGCCCATCGGGCCTCTTCTACCTCTACCGGTACCCTCTGAGCCCTGGAGGCACATCGCCATGGACTTCGTCACCGACCTCCCGGTCTCCTCCGGTAACACAGTGGTATGGGTAGTCGTGGACAGGTTCTCCAAAATGGCTCACTTCATACCATTGCCTGGCCTTCCCTCTGCACCCCGGTTAGCGGAGCTGTTCTTCCTTCATATCCTTCGCCTTCATGGCTTGCCGTCCCATATCGTGTCCGACAGAGGCGTGCAGTTCGTATCCCGGTTCTGGCGGTCGCTCTGCAAGAAACTCGATGTCACATTGGATTTCTCGTCTGCTTATCATCCGCAATCCAATGGTCAGGTGGAACGAGTGAATCAGGTGCTCTCCGGCTACTTACGGCACTACATCAACATCCATCATGACGACTGGTCCTCCCTGCTTCCCTGGGCGGAGTTCTCTTATAACAACCATAGCGGTGAGTCTTCGCATAACTCTCCTTTCTTCATAGTCTACGGACACCATCCAAGAATACCGACACCCGTGGCCATCTCAACCCCAAATCCGGCAGCAGAACAGGTGGCTCGGGACTTCCCCCGGATCTGGACCGAGACGCGGTCTGCCCTGGAAAAGGCATCTAGGCGGATGAAGGATCATGCCGATAAACGACGTCTGGACGCCCCCCTGTTCCAGCCAGGGGATAAGGTATGGCTTTCTTCCAAGTACGTCCGTCTCAAGGTGCCGTCCTACAAGCTAGGTCCTCGTTACATTGGTCCCTTTGAAATCAGCCGGAGGATAAACGAGGTATGCTACCAGCTGCAATTGCCGCCTACTCTGCGTATCCATAATTCTTTCCACCGGTCTCTCCTCAAACCTCTAGTCCTCAACCGGTACTCTCAGGATTCGGGAGCGCGGCCCCCGCCGGTCTCGGCCTCGGACGTCTTCGAGGTCAGTGCCATCCTGGACATGAAGAAGAGGGGCCGTACCACTTGGTACCTGGTTGACTGGAAAGGGTTCGGTCCTGAAGAACAGTCCTGGGAGCCGGAGGAGAACATCAATGCTCCTCGCCTCTTGCGCAGGTTTCATGCCAGCCTGGTTCCGGGGGGGCGTGGAGGGGGGAGTACTGTAACTGCCCCGCGGTCCAGCGCCTCCGCCCTGCACCCTGTCCGTCCCTCTTCCCGTGCAGTTACCCTTCCTTCCCGGTTCCGGGGTCGGGGTTCCAGGTTGCAGGCCATCCGCAGGCGACCCCGGGGCTCCGGGGTGCTCCATCGCACACCTGCTGCTCAGACCGTCGCTCCCTGACTGCTGCCCCGCTCTGCTTCCCCTCGGTGTGTTCACTAGGGGGCGGGGCCGCTCTCTCTGTTACCTTTATAGGGCCAGCTGGCCAATTAGTCTGCCCCGCCTCCCGGCCAATCCCTGTAGGGCAGCAGGTATATAAAGTGTGCACTTGCTTCTGGACCTTGCCGGGGCAACTTCATTTATCCCGAGGTTGCCGGTCCTGGTCCTGTTGTATGATGTTATTCTGCAGTGTTTAACACTCATCTGTTTGTTCTTGTTGCAGTGTCGCTGTTCTGCCTCCGGGCAGCTCCGTGCTCTTTTGTGCCTCTCCTTGCTGTTCCGAGCTGCTCCGTGTCGCTCCGTGCCGCGTTACTACCATTCCTTCGGACCGTCCTGGTGTGGTTTTCTATGGTCTTCCCTCGGACCGGACTCCGTGGTGGTCGCAAGTCTCCGTGCTGTTTCCGTGCAGTTCCCCTGCCACTTATCCGGACCGTCCTGGTGTTGGTTCTCTAGCCTTCCTCCAGGCCAGCCTCCATAGTGTTCTTCATTTTACTACTTTTGTTGTTCTTTGGGTTTTTTGCATTCTGTGTTATTCCTCTGTTTTTCTTTACCGCCTGAGGGTCGGTTTAACACGGGTAATCCCGCTCACAGACCTTCCGGAGCTCCGTGCTGGGAGCAAATCCCTGTATAGGGGTCAAGGCCTTCCCGGGCGTCTCCGGAGGAAGGAACTGTGAGGGGGCCCTGTGGCCTTCCCTAGGGGTAGACTCCTTGTATCAATAAAACCCTTTATGCAATATAGATTCTAGTCCGGTTCTCTATCTCTAACCTGGTGTCAGCATCCGCCCTGGCAGCGGTCCAGCGGGTCCACGTCTCGTGCGCCCCTAGGGCGTGACACTGGGTACAGGTGAGATCTGTATATACTGTGTACAGGTGAGATCTGTATATACCGAGTACAGGTGATCTGTATATATACTGTGTACAGGAGAGATCTGTATATATACTGTGTACAGATGAGATCTGTATATATACTGTGTACAGGAGAGATCTGTATATATACTGTGTACAGGTGAGATCTGTATATATACTGTGTACAGGTGAGATCTGTATATATACTGTGTACAGGTGAGATCTGTATATACTGTGTACAGGAGAGATCTGTATATATACTGTGTACAGGTGAGATCTGTATATATACTGTGTACAGGTGAGATCTGTATATATACTGTGTACAGGTGAGATCTGTATATATACTGTATACAGGTGAGATCTGTATATATACTGTGTAGAGGTGAGATCTGTATATATACTGTGTAGAGGTGAGATCTGTATATATACTGTGTAGAGGTGAGATCTGTATATATACTGTGTACAGGTGAGATCTGTATATACTGTGTACAGGTGAGATCTGTATATATACTGTGTACAGGTGAGATCTGTATATATACTGTGTACAGGTGAGATCTGTATATACTGTGTGTACAGGTGAGATCTGTATATATACTGTGTACAGGTGAGATCTGTATATATACTGTGTACAGGTGAGATCTGTATATACTGTGTGTACAGGTGAGATCTGTATATACTGTGTACAGGTGAGATCTGTATATATACTGTGTAGAGGTGAGATCTGTATATATACTGTGTAGAGGTGAGATCTGTATAACTGTGTGTAGAGGTGAGATCTGTATATATACTGTGTACAGGTGAGATCTGTATATACTGTGTAGAGGTGAGATCTGTATATACCGAGTACAGGAGATCTGTATATATACTGTGTACAGGTGAGATCTGTATATATACTGTGTAGAGGTGAGATCTGTATATATACTGTGTACAGGTGAGATCTGTATATATACTGTGTACAGGTGAGATCTGTATATATATACTGTGTACAGGTGAGATCTGTATATATTGTGTGTACAGGTGAGATCTGTATATATATACTGTGTACAGGTGAGATCTGTATATATATACTGTGTACAGGTGAGATCTGTATATATACTGTGTACAGGTGAGATCTGTATACAGTTAGGGCCAGAAATATTTGGACAGTGCCACAATTTTGGCGAGTTGGGCTCTGCATGCCACCACATTGGATTTGAAATGAAACCTCTACAACAGAATTCAAGTGCAGATTGTAACGTTTAATTTGAAGGGTTGAACAAAAATATCTGATAGAAAATGTAGGAATTGTACACATTTCTTTACAAACACTCCACATTTTAGGAGGTCAAAAGTAATTGGACAAATAAACATAACCCACACAAAATATTTTTATTTTCAATATTTTGTTGCGAATCCTTTGGAGGCAATCACTGCCTTAAGTCTGGAACCCATGGACATCACCAAACGCTGGGTTTACTCCTTCTTAATGCTTTGCCAGGCCTTTACAGCCGCAGCCTTCAGGTCTTGCTTGTTTGAGGGTCTTTCCGTCTTAAGTCTGGATTTGAGCAAGTGAAATGCATGCTCAACTGGGTTAAGATCTGGTGATTGACTTGGCCATTGCAGAATGTTCCACTTTTTTGCACTCATGAACTCCTGGGTAGCTTTGGCTGTATGCTTGGGGTCATTGTCCATCTGTACTATGAAGCGCCGTCCAATCAACTTTGCAGCATTTGGCTGAATCTGGGCTGAAAGTATATCCCGGTACACTTCAGAATTCATCCAGCTACTCTTGTCTGCTGTTATGTCATCAATAAACACAAGTGACCCAGTGCCATTGAAAGCCATGCATGCCCATGCCATCACGTTGCCTCCACCATGTTTTACAGAGGATGTGGTGTGCCTTGGATCATGTGCCGTTCCCTTTCTTCTTCCCATCATTCTGGTACAGGTTGATCTTTGTCTCATCTGTCCATAGAATACTTTTCCAGAACTGAGCGGCTTCTTGAGGTGTTTTTCAGCAAATTTAACTCTGGCCTGTCTATTTTTGGAATTGATGAATGGTTTGCATCTAGATGTGAACCCTTTGTATTTACTGTCATGGAGTCTTCTCTTTACTGTTGACTTAGAGACAGATACACCTACTTCACTGAGAGTGTTCTGGACTTCAGTTGATGTTGTGAGCGGGTTCTTCTTCACCAAATAAAGTATGCGGCGATCATCCACCACTGTTGTCATCCGTGGACGCCCAGCCTTTTAGAGTTCCCAACCTCACCAGTCAATTCTTTTTTTCTCAGAATGTACCCAACTGTTGATTTTGCTACTCCAAGCATGTCTGCTATCTCTCTGATGGATTTTTTCTTTTTTTTCAGCCTCAGGATGTTCTGCTTCACCTCAATTGAGAGTTCCTTTGACCGCATGTTGTCTGGTCACAGCAACAGCTTCCAAATGCAAAACCACACACCTGGAATCCACCCCTGACCTTTTAACTACTTCATTGATTACAGGTTAACGAGGGAGACGCCTTCAGAGTTAATTGCAGCCCTTAGAGTCCATTGTCCAATTACTTTTGGTCCCTTGAAAAAGAGGAGGCTATGCATTACAGAGCTATGATTCCTAAACCCTTTCTCCGATTTGGATGTGGAAACTCTCATATTGCAGCTGGGAGTGTGCACTTTCAGCCCATATTATATATATAATTGTATTTCTGAACATGTTTTTGTAAACAGCTAAAATAACAAAACTTGTGTCACTGTCCAAATATTTCTGGCCCTAACTGTATATACTGTGTACAGGTGAGATCTGTATATATACTGTGTACAGGTGAGATCTGTATATATACTGTGTACAGGTGAGATCTGTATATATACCGTGTACAGGTGAGATCTGTATATATACCGTGTACAGGTGAGATCTGTATATACTGTGTACAGGTGAGATCTGTATATACTGTGTACAGGTGAGATCTGTATATATACTGTGTACAGGTGAGATCTGTATATATACTGTGTACAGGTGAGATCTGTATATACCGTGTACAGGAGAGATCTGTATATACCGTGTACAGGAGAGATCTGTATATATACTGTGTACAGGTGAGATCTGTATATACCGTGTACAGGAGAGATCTGTATATATACCGTGTACAGGTGAGATCTGTATATATTCTGTGTACAGGTGAGATCTGTATATATACTGTGTACAGGTGAGATCTGTATATACTGTGTACAGGTGAGATCTGTATATATACTGTGTACAGGTGAGATCTGTATATATACTGTGTACAGGAGAGATCTGTATATATACTGTGTACAGGAGAGATCTGTATATATATACTGTGTACAGGAGAGATCTGTATATATACTGTGTACAGATGAGATCTGTATATATACTGTGTACAGGTGAGATCTGTATATATTGTGTGTACAGGTGAGATCTGTATATATACTGTGTACAGGAGAGATCTGTATATACTGTGTACAGGTGAGATCTGTATATACTGTGTACAGGAGAGATCTGTATATATACTGTGTACAGATGAGATCTGTATATATACTGTGTACAGATGAGATCTGTATATATACTGTGTGCAGGTGAGATCTGTATATACTGTGTACAGGTGAGATCTGTATATATATACTGTGTACAGGTGAGATCTGTATATATTGTGTGTACAGGTGAGATCTGTATATATACTGTGTAGAGGTGAGATCTGTATATATACTGTGTACAGGTGAGATCTGTATATACCGTGTACAGGTGAGATCTGTATATATACCGTGTACAGGAGAGATCTGTATATACTGTGTACAGGTGAGATCTGTATATATACTGTGTACAGGAGAGATCTGTATATATACTGTGTATAGGTGAGATCTGTATATATACTGTGTACAGGAGAGATCTGTATATATACTGTGTACAGGAGAGATCTGTATATACCGTGTACAGGAGAGATCTGTATATACTGTGTACAGGTGAGATCTGTATATATACTGTGTACAGGTGAGATCTGTATATATACTGTGTACAGGTGAGATCTGTATATATACTGTGTACAGGAGAGATCTGTATATATACTGTGTACAGGAGAGATCTGTATATACCGTGTACAGGAGAGATCTGTATATACCGTGTACAGGAGAGATCTGTATATACTGTGTACAGATGAGATCGGTATATACTCGGGTGCAGTTATATAACACAGGAGCCAGGACACTTTTGCCTTTATTAAGTAGCTCGGAGTGATGAGATCTTGTAGAAACTCGTCAGTAATTTGCTTGCGGCTCCTTCAATATCAGCAAAAATGGGAAAAAAGTCCCAAGTGTCAGAGGAAAGAAACGTTCCCATCCAGTAAGGAGCCGAAGCCGAGTGACCGGAGGGAGACTGGATACCGCTATTCACTGACAGCAAGGACATAACGTCTCATCCAGATCCACCAAAAATTACCCAGGGGCCGTGACCTGACGAGGCCACCTCAGCTGTGTAGCGGGAATGTCCAGGAACATTGAGCGCTCCTGGTAAAGTGGGTCACGCGGAGGTCAGGGATGGGCACAGCCTGAATTTGGGGTCTTTGGTCCCATTGCCTGCTTTGTGACTGTCGTTACGGCTTGTCCAGCTCTTTCGCTCTTTTGGTCGCGGCTTCCACGGCGTTCATCACCGTCGCTTTCAGCCCCCCCTTCTCCAGTTCGTGGAGCCCGTGGATGGTGGTCCCGCCAGGAGTGCACACATCGTACCGAAGCTTTGCCGGGTGCTCACCCGTCTCCAGCATCATCTTAGCAGCTCCCTACAAAACAATGCATGAACCAGGAGGCTCAGGATGAGCTGAACTACAGGTAACAGGCTGAAGAGAATGTGGCAAGGATTCGAGCACTCACCAGCAGTGTCTGAGCAGCAATGCGGCTCGATATGGCGCTCGGCATCCCCATCTTAACCGCACCTTCCACTAACGCCTCCGCAAACAGGTAGACCTGCAAATAAAGTCAGGGGTGCTGTAATATAACTTTAGAAAAGTGGTGGAGAACCCATGATAGACCTCAAGTGTCTTATACACACTGCCCAGACCCATCCAACACCACAGACCGCCACCCACCACACAGTCCCCATACCAATCACCACAAGAATCCAGACCTCAGCCCCATCCAACACCACAGAGCTCGGACCTCAGCCCCATCCAACACCACAGAACCCGGACCTCAGCCCCATCCAACACCACAGAGCTCGGACCTCAGCCCCATCCAACCCCACTGAGCCCGGACCTCAGCCCCATCCAACACCACAGAGCCTGGACCTCAGCCCCATCCAACCCCTCAGAGCCCGGACCTCAGCCCCATCCAACACCACAGAGCCGGACCTCAGCCCCATCCAACCCACAGAGCCTGGACCTCAGCCCCATCCAACACCACAGAACCTGACCTGGACCTCAGCCCCATCCAACACCACAGAGCCCGGACCTCAGCCCCATCCAACACCACAGAGCCCGGACCTCAGCCCCATCCAACACCACAGAGCCCAGACCTCAGCCCCATCCAACACCACAGAGCCCGGACCTCAGCCCATCCAACACCACAGAGCCCGGACCTCAGCCCCATCCAACACCACAGAGCCGGACCACAGCTCCATCCAACACCACAGAGCCCGGACCTCAGCCCCATCCAACACCACAGAGCCTGGACCTCAGCCCCATCCAACACCACAGACCCGGACCTCAGCCCCATCCAACACCACAGAGCCCAACCTCAGCCCCATCCAACATCACAGAACCCGGACCTCAGCCCCATCCAACACCACAGAGCTCGGACCTCAGCCCCATCCAACCCACTGAGCCCGACCTCAGCCCATCCAACACCAGAGCCTGGACCTCACCCATCCAACCTCAGAGCCCGACCTCAGCCCCATCCAACACCACAGAGCCCGGACCTCAGCCCCATCCAACCCCACAGAGCCTGGACCTCAGCCCCATCCAACACCACAGAACCTGACCTGGACCTCAGCCCCATCCAACACCACAGAGCCCGGACCTCAGCCCCATCCAACACCACAGAGCCCGGACCTCAGCCCCATCCAACACCACAGAGCCCGGACCTCAGCCCCATCCAACACCACAGAGCCCGGACCTCAGCCCCATCCAACACCACAGAGCCCGGACCACAGCTCCATCCAACACCACAGAGCCCGGACCTCAGCCCCATCCAACACCACAGAGCCTGGACCTCAGCCCCATCCAACACCACAGAGCCCGGACCTCAGCCCCATCCAACACCACAGAGCCCAACCTCAGCCCCATCCAACATCACAGAACCCGGACCTCAGCCCCATCCAACACCACAGAGCCCAACCTCAGCCCCATCCAACATCACAGAACCCGGACCTCAGCCCCATCCAACACCACATAGCCCGGACCTCAGCCCCATCCAACACCACAGAGCCCGGACCTCAGCCCCATCCAACACCACAGAACCCAGACCTCAGCCCCATCCAACACCACAGAGCCCAGACCTCAGCCCCATCTAACACTGGGAATTGTGAGCCCGGCCTCTCCCAACAACAGGGTCTGACCTCTGGATGGCCAAAAATTCACACAGACATTTTTAATAACATGTAGCGCGGGAGCCACAACATCTGTAGAGGACGACTCCATATTAATATCTATGGGTGTGGATCGAGGACAGAGAAGCCCCCCAGAGGTGGATGTTGGGGGGACATACATTTCTCAGGAGCCCCCATGATACTCACAAAGGCCACCCCGCTGCCACTGATCCCGGTGTGGATGTCTATGTAGGCCTCCGGCACCTCCTCGCACATCCCGCACACAGACAGCAGATCCCTCAGCATGTCCGCCTCCTCCTGGCCGACACCGGACCCCCGGGAGAACACTACAGACCCCTCCTGGATGACACACGGCAGATTGGGACACATGCGTAGAATCCGGACCCCGGGGGGAACAAGCTGAGGACACAATGTTGAGGATTAGTCACTGTGCACATTAGACAGTAAGGGACGCTCTTCGGACGCAGATGACGGCGAGGGGTTCCTTCCACACGCAGACGGCGGCAAGAGGGGGCCCTACGGATGCAGACGTCGTCAAGGGGTGCCCTCCAGTCGTAAAACGTCCTCCGGCCACAGACGGCTGCGAGGGACGTCCTCCGGCCACAGACGGCTGCGAGGGACGTCCTCCGGCCACAGACGGCTGCGAGGGACGTCCTCCGGCCACAGACGGCTGCGAGGGACGTCCTCCGGCCACAGACGGCTGCGAGGGACGTCCTCCGGCCACAGACGGCTGCGAGGGACGTCCTCCGGCCACAGAAGGCTGCGAGGGACGTCCTCCGGTCACAGACAGCGGCGAGGGACATCCTTCGATCACAGCCGGCGGCGAGGGGCATCATATTATAGTGGCACCACGTGACCACTTACTTCAGCCGCTGGGTGTGCCACCACCGCTATCACTTACCTTCTCCAGAGTCTGCAGGGACACGCCGGCCGCCATGGACACGATGACGTGCTCGGGGGTGATGGCGGAGGATATCTCCTCCAGGACCTGCGGGATGATGTGCGGTTTGGTGGCCAGGAACACGACCTTGGCCCCGTACAGGACAGTGATGTTGGAGTGAGTGGTGAGACAGCCGTGATCCTGCAGAGACACCAGGCCGCGGTCAGGACAGCGCCACAGGGGTCATCGGCCATATACAGAAAATGGCGCTGCCCGGGGGTGTGATAAAGATATCAGTCAGAAATAAGAGATCGGGGAAACTGGGGTCAGGGGTGAAGGGAGAAGGGTCAGTGGGGAGAAGGGTCAGGAGTAAAGGGTCAGGCAGGGGGGGGTAAAAGGTCAGGGGGAGATAGGACAGGGGTCAAGGGTCAGGGGGTTAGAGGGAAGAGGGTCAGGAGTGAAGAGTTGGGGGGGTAAAAGGTCATGGGGTGATAGGACAGGGGTGAAGGGTCGGGGCAGAGAAGGGTCAGGAGTGAGGGTCGGGGGGTAAAAGGTCAGGGGGAGATAGGACAGGGGTGAAGGGTCAGGCTCACCCGGAAGTAGTTCAGGTTGTTGTCGCTGGGGGCGCTCACACTGATGTTCTGCACCGGAACTTTCCCTGGAGACACAATGAGAAGTGATTACAGCGGTGATGGCGGAGGAGCTGTGCGGCCGCACTGAGGGCTCCGGTTACCGCTGATGATGAGGCCGCCCAGCACTCCCCGCGCCATCCGCCCGGCGCCGATACACCCGACCCGCACACCGGAGCCCGGACCCGCCGCCGCCATCCTGCAGACTGACAGTGGGCGGAGCCTGCAGCTAGAAGACATACGGGTGGGCGGAGTCTGCAGCATGGAGGACATTCAGGTGGGCGGAGTCTGCAGCAGGAGGAAATTAAGGTAGGCGGAGTCTGCAGCAGGAGGAAATTAAGGTGGGCGGAGTCTGCAGCAGGAGGGCATGCAGGTGGCGGGGCGATAAGCTGAACGGGAAACGGATTGGATCTTTAATTGTGACGTCACTCACACGATCTTTTATAAGAGATGTCAGCGCGTGCTTCGAGCAGACAAATCCGGGAAGCGGGAGATGGTGCAGTTGCTGCGGTAACGGTATATGTATCAACGGTGAGGACGAGTATTACACCGCCCCGCCCCGCCCCCTTGTGGTGAGGACGGGTATTACACTGCCCCGCCCCCTGTGGTGAGGACGGGTATTACACTGCCCCGCCCCCCTGTGGTGAGGACGGGTATTACACTGCCCCGCCCCCTGTGGTGAGGAAAGGTATTACACTGCCCCGCCCCCCTGTGGTGAGGAAAGGTATTACACTGCCCCGCCCCCTGTGGTGAGGACGGGTATTACACTGCCCCGCCCCCTGTGGTGAGGACGGGTATTACACTGCCCCGCCCCCCTGTGGTGAGGACGGGTATTACACTGCCCCGCCCCCTGTGGTGAGGACGGGTATTACACTGCCCCGCCCCCTGTGGTGAGGACGGGTATTACACTGTCCCGCCCCCTGTGGCGAGGACGGGTATTACTGCCCCGCCCCCCTGTGGTGAGGACGGGTATTACTGCCCCGCCCCCCTGTGGTGAGGACGGGTATTACACTGCCCCGCCCCCCTGTGGTGAGGACGGGTATTACACTGCCCCGCCCCCCCCTGTGGTGAGGACGGGTATTACACTGCCCCGCCCCCCTGTGGTGAGGACGGGTATTACTGCCCCGCCCCCCCCCCTGTGGTGAGGACGGGTATTACACTGCCCCGCCCCCCCCCTGTGGTGAGGACGGGTATTACACTGCCCCGCCCCCCTGTGGTGAGGACGGGTATTAACTGCCCCGCCCCCCTGTGGTGAGGACGGGTATTACACTGCCCCGCCCCCCTGTGGTGAGGACGGGTATTACACTGCCCCGCCCCCCTGTGGTGAGGACGGGTATTACACTGCCCCGCCCCCCTGTGGTGAGGACGGGTATTACACTGCCCCGCCCCCCCCTGTGGTGAGGACGGGTATTACTGCCCCGCCCCCCCTGTGGTGAGGACGGGTATTACACTGCCCCGCCCCCCTGTGGTGAGGACGGGTATTACACTGCCCCGCCCCCTGTGGTGAGGACGGGTATTACACTGCCCCGCCCCCTTGTGGTGAGGACGGGTATTACTGCCCCGCCCCCCTGTGGTGAGGACGGGTATTACACTGCCCTGCCCCCCTGTGGTGAGGACGGGTATTACACTGCCCCGCCCCCTGTGGTGAGGACGGGTATTACACTGCCCCGCCCCCCTGTGGTGAGGACGGGTATTACACTGCCCCGCCCCCTGTGGTGAGGACGGGTATTACTGCCCCGCCCCCCTGTGGTGAGGACTGGTATTACTGCCCCGCCCCCCTGTGGTGAGGACTGGTATTACTGCCCCGCCCCCCTGTGGTGAGGACTGGTATTACTGCCCCGCCCCCCTGTGGTGAGGACGGGTATTACTGCCCCGCCCCCCCTGTGGTGAGGACGGGTATTACTGCCCCGCCCCCCTGTGGTGAGGACGGGCATTACTGCCCCGCCCCGCCCCCCTGTGGTGAGGACGGGTATTACTGCCCCGCCCCCCCCCCCTGTGGTGAGAGGACGGGTATTGCACCGCCCCCTGTGGTGAGAGGACGGGTATTGCACTGCCCCCCCCCCCCCCCGTGGTGAGGACTGGTATTACACCTCCTTTCTATCTTCGTACAGGTGATGTCTCCAGGCCGCCATGTTTTTCTGCTGTTCCTCGTCGTTGTGCTTCCTGCAGGGATTGGAGCGTTTTTCGGCTGGTTCACCCGCAAGTCCTCCAGCGTCTCGTCTTCCCCCCAGAAGGAGGCGGCTCCGGACCCCCGGTCTTATCCCAGCGCCCTCTTTGAGATGACCACAACTGATGAGAAGTTTCTAGCTGAAGCCAAAATCCTGGAGCTGTCTCCTCTGGACAGCTGTCACTACCAGGTGCGGAGCGCGGGGGCGGTCATCCTTCCCCTGACTGCCCCTCCATTAACAAGGCAGTGTGCAGACTAAGGCAGGGGCTCAAACTCCATTGGGTATACAGGCCCCCCATCCCCTTCTTGGGGGAATGTCCCCCATCCTGGAGTTGACCCTTTGTACGGTGATGGTGCCTCCTCCCCTTCCAGGTCGTGAGTCGGCTCCGGGCGTCGTGCACAGACATGTCGGAGGAGGAGATCGCCAAACTGGGGGTGTCGCTCTTCAACTGCCAGGCAGAGGTGGAGGGGCGGCGGACGTACCCCTGCGCAGAGGACATGGTGAGCAGGACCCTGTGTGATGTGTTGGACTCGTTACTCCGCGCCGTTCACTAAGCTGCTGCGGCTCCTCGTCTGTCCGCAGACCCTCGCTGAGTGCACGTCCCCCATGGACCCCGACACCTGGAACGCCTACCACATTGTTAGTAACCGGGCGCGCTCCGTCTGCTACGCCACAAGACAGCTCCACTTCCGCCGACGCACCGAGCTCACGGTCAACACCCTGGTGTCTACAGCCATCAACCAGCTGGAGGCCATGAAGATGCTGAAGGTAACTGCATGGGCCCCGATGCAAAAGCTCCAACAGGGCCCCCAATCATTGCAAATATGTAATAGCATTAGTCTTTTTCTGTAGGCCAAAGGGACTTCTGGGCCCTATAGGTTCCAGGGCCCGGGTGTGATTGCAACCCCTGCACCTATTGTAGTTATGCCCCCTGAGTAACAGTAGTGGATGGGGGACCAGCATCATCAGCATTCATGGTCAGAGGTGGCGCCCCCCAGTGGCCACTCATGACTTTGTCTCTACATAGGACGGACAGGAGGAGCTGAAGGAGCTGACGGCTGAGTCTGTGCAGAGGGTCCTGAGCGGCCAGGACCACCTCCTCACCCGGCAGGAGCAGCTGCAGAGCAACCAGGACAAGATGGAGACCTCCATCACCGGGAACCTGCAGATGTTGGCTGAGGAGAAGGCACTAATCGCCAGCGGGCACCACCAGGTGGCAGACATGATCCAGGGCATCAGTCAGAGGATGGGTACGTAGGGTCATCTGGCGATATGCCACTGTCCAGCTCTGATCCAGGGAGACTACTGTGGAGGCACGGGGGCTGGCGGGTGCCAGAGATTAGATTATTCTTTCCTTTGGGGTTTCCAGGGACCACTACGCCAATCCACAAGTACTCCACTTTTGGTGGGCACCACTGAGAGAGAAATAGCGGCAAGCTTAGGAAGCTGACCGAGCATAGCAGAATCTGTAGCCAGGTGACCGAATTGTACAACCTGGGTATCTTCCATAAATAGTTTGATATTCCAGCCAAATCCTAGAATCCTAGGCTGAACTCCCTCAGAATATAATTCAGTTTTGGTGATCCTAGTTGGACCTGAAGCTCCTAGACTGAGGCCACAAAGCATATGAACTACTGGTGACTGAAGCAGGCCCTTCTTGTATATCCCAAGCACTCATCTCACGGTATTGTGTTCTAACAGAATTGGTGGAGTAAGGTTGTTCTCTTATTGGCTGGATTTCAAGCTGAATGCTTAATTCTTCTTTGAGTTCTGTAGACAGAGAGGATGAGGTAATTTTACATTGAATTAGCAATACACAAACTCAGACAATAAAGGCTCTGAATAGCCTGGCACAAAACAATGTCTTAGCAAACATTAGAACAAACAAAAGACCAATACGTCTGACTAATTTAAGAATATTAAACCATGACAAGCATTGAGAAAAACTCATCACAACTACAACTCCCCAGCAGTCGTTGGCTTTCATAGTGTGAAGGACTACCCTGCCCCTGTTGACATGAGTCAGGAGACCCTGGATGTGACCAGTCTTCATCTTTGGGGTCTTTTCTTTAGAGAATGTGAGTGGTCACCTGATGGCGCAAGACGCAGAGCTGCACAAGGGGCACGAAGCCATAATGGCCGACCTCAACGAAGTCCAGGCCCGGTCACGAGACGTCTACTCTAAAATCGGTGAGTGAGCAATACACGGCTGAGGGTTTGTTACAATGTTCCAGGGTTGCTGAATCATCTCATCCGATTGTTACAATGACTGCGCCTGCCCTTTAATGCTTCTCGCCTTTGTCACCGCTGTTGTTCTTGTATCTGCAGAGTCGGACCTGGCGCTGTTCCTGTCCTACCAGAACCAGAGTACGATGTACTACGAGGTCCTGATGGAGAAACTGCAGCGCATGAACCGCAGCCTGAGCGCCGCGCTGGACGCCATGGAGCACATGCACCGCAGCGTGGAGCACCGGCTCAGCTACATCCAGGGCTTCATCATGTGGGCAGGTAGAGCACCGTGCCTCCACCAGGGCTGTCTGCAGGGGAAGCGGGTGACCAGAGGCAGGGGATGTCCACAACGAGCCACTTTTCTCTCCACAGGTGGGAACCTGAGCGCCATCTCCACATGTGTCCTCCACGCCGCCTACTTCCTTCTGCTGGCGCTGCTGATGACGTTCCTGCAGACCCCCGGCTTCTCTCGATTAGTGCTGCTGGTGCTGATTGTGCTCAACGCGGTGTCCGAGCTCAACCACAACACGTCGCTCGGGTTCAGATCGCTCACAGCGTTACTGGTGTGTTCAGTGATAGGTCAGTGCAAAAACGGGGCCCCCTCTCCTGGGGCTTGTCAGAGGCTGGGAAGAGGGGTGGCGCCCTCTCCTGGGGGCTCATCGGAGGTTGGGGTGGGTGGCGGACTCTCCTGGGGGCTCTTTGGGGAGAAGGGGGGGGCGCACTCTCCTGGAGGCTCGTCGGAGGTCTGGGGGGGGACTTGAAGGCGCCCTCTCCTGGGGGCTCATCGGAGGTTGGGGTGGGTGGCGCACTCTCCTGGGGGCTCTTTGGTGAGAGGGGGGGGCGCACTCTCCTGGGGCTCGTCGGGGGGGGAAGGCCCCCTCCCGCGGCTGGCACTCAGAAACCATCTGTACTTTACAAGAATTTTAAAGGTCACCTGTCTCCAGTTTTGGGGATTCCCCTGCCCACCACCTTTACCATGATGTATTTGGGGTTCCTGTAACCCCTTTATATCCCCAGACGTCCCTCTGCACCTCAAAATAGTTTTATTCTGTCCTGCGCCATATGCTAATTTCAAGGTTTGGTCATATGGGGGTCCGCAGATTGCGGTCAGCGCCGCTCCATGCCAACACCGCCCCTCCTGACTGTGCAAATGGACCACAGTGACGTCATCCACACAATTCCCAAGTCTCGCGCCTGCGCAGTGGAATCACTGGCTCTTCAATAGGGCAAAGAGAGGAGCCTGCGCGGGCGCGAGACTTGGGAATTGTGTGAATGACGTCACTGTCGTCCACTCGCACAGTCAGGAGGGGCGGTGTTGGCATGGAGAGGCGCTGACTGCAATCTGCAAGACCCAATCACCAAACCTCAAATCCGCATATGGCGCAGGAGAGAATAACTCTATTTCTGAGGTGCAGGGAGACGTCTGGGGATATAAAGGTGGTGGGCAGGGGAATCCCCAAACCTGGAGACAGGTGACCTTTAACGATTAAGCTGAGACCCTGCGGTTTCTTGCGCCCCTCACAGGTCACTGGACGCTGCTGCGCTTTATTTGCTGCCTCGTGAGGGTGAAGAACCTGAAGAAGATGCCGCCGCCTGCGCTTCCCGCTCCCAAACAGTCTCCCGAGATCCTCCCGCCTTATGTGGAGAAGGACGTATTGTTTTGTAGATCAACTCCTGAAAAGTAAGTACACCCATAATTTATTAAATGCCAAGATTTTCACAAAGCAGCACAGAGTATTTCAGCAGCTCTCTGTTTAGGGTGGAGGAGGACGCCTTGCTGAAGCTGGTGGATGATGGCTGTGCAGGTGAGTGCGGCCGCAGGACTGCGTTGCTTTCTGTGATGTTCTTATAACTTTATGGCGTTTTCATCCGGAGCTGCGCTCATAATTCTGCTCCGCACTTAATACAGATTTTCACTCCTGTTGTTTTTTTCACCTTTCTTGTTTTCTTCTAGGGGATTCTGTGTTTGGTAATGAGACTTTGTGTAAGGACGTGTCCATCATCGCGGCTCCAGGACATCCGGACTGGATGACAACGCCGCAGCAGTCCACACCCATGAAACTGCGCCGCCTGAGCGTCTCCACTTCACTCCGCAGACACCAAAGTCCCCTTAAAATGGTGGGTGCTCGAGGGCAGATTAATGACCTGTGCCGTCTGGAGGCCACAATGTCTGCTGCCTGCGCCCACCACTAGGGGGCGATGTGTAGAGATCGCCCCCTGGTGGCAGCTGCGGGCAGCAGAGATTTGGACATTGTGAGGGATGAAGCGGCGTCTGCTGCACACGAGGCCAATGTTGGACGTCATCTCTTGTCCCCGCAGATGATGGCAGACAGAATCCCCCAGCGACACCTCGGTGCATTGTTTGACGCCATATCGGAGTCTAGAAGTCGGAGTCCAAATTCTTCTATTTGCAGTAACTTGTGAGTATGGACTGAAGGTCCAGACGTGTAAAGGTGTGGAACTACAACTCCCAGCCTGCTCCAGAGCCCTGCATTATACACTGAGCCAGTAGGGGCAGCAGAGTCAGGGTCTGAGCGCCCTGGTGTTCAAACTTATTTATGCACTCGGTGAGTTGTAGTTTCCTAATGGCTACACTGGTAGCCTATACTGTGTGGCTGTATGCTGCTGGGGAACTACAATTCCCAGCATATCTACAATCTGAAGAGCACTGTGAAGGAGCAGATCCCACTGCTGATCCGACCCCCTCAGTACGGGCGAGGCTCTGGCTGTAGTCTGACCTGACACCCCCCCCCCCCCCCTCGGTACGGGCAAGGCTCTGGCTGCAGCCTGATCCGACCATGACCACACACACACACACACACCCCCGTACCGGCTCTGGATCGGTCACTTCTGCTCCTTCTTACCTGCACAGGTCAATGTCTCCACGCAAGCTGTGTCAAGCAATCACCCGGCGGGTCAGCCCTGCCGGAACAAGGCGAGTGGCGGGCAGGAGTTCTGCAGGGTCCACACCGCGGGACAGACATCCTACATCACCTGATAGACCCGACCTCAGTGGAGCCGGAGGACTCGTGCTGCACCTGCTCCTGGTTGTTGAGGACTCTCCTCGTGCTGCGCCTGCTCCTGGTTGTTGGGGACTCTCCTCGTGCTGCGCCTGCTCCTGGTTGTTGGGGACTCTCCTCGTGCTGCGCCTGCTCCTGGTTGTTGGGGACTCTCCTCGTGCTGCGCCTGCTCCTGGTTGTTGGGGACTCTCCTCGTGCTGCGCCTGCTCCTGGTTGTTGGGGACTCTCCTCGTGCTGCCACCTGCTCGTGGTTGGGGACTCTCCTCGTGCTGCACCTGCTCCTGGTTGTTGGAGACTCTCCTCGTGCTGCACCTGCTCCTGGTTGTTGGAGACTCTCCTCGTGCTGCACCTGCTCCTGGTTGTTGAGGACTCTCCTCGTGCTGCACCTGCTCCTGGTACAGAATCTGCTCCTCTTCAGCGCTGGAGCGGGGCCACGAGCCGTGTCCAGATCTGCAGATTCCCGTATCTTTCCTATGTTATACAAACTCTCAATCTTCTCATTGTCTTCTGTTTTTATTTATTTTCTTGTTGAAATTTATTTTTATATAAAGCAGTTTTGTAATTAACCCGTGTCTACCTGTTCTCTTGGTTTTGCACCCTGGAAATGTCTCCCGTCCCTCTCCTCTTGGTATTACAGGCTGGGGGAGTCTCTGTGGTGCCCCCTGCTGTCTGGTCGCCACAGTGGTATTTAAGGGTATCGGTACTAATGCCACGTCTGAGGAGAATTCAGTTATCCTATGCTAGACTCCTGACGCAGACACACACTGCCTGAACTCTAACCAGAGGCTGGGCACAAGAAGACTGTTTGGGGTTGTGACAGACTCTGGGTGGAGGGAGGGGTTAGCAGTGGTGGGTAGTAGGGAGGGGCGGGCAAAGGAGAGTCAGTCTGTGTTGGGCCATGAAGCTGCAGACAGGACACTAGATGGGACTATCCGAGGCACAGAAACAGACAGGACTAGAGAGCTGGTAAGTACAGCTGCTCGCAGAGTCCGTGTTGTTACCCGCCTGGAAGTCAGCCACAAGGGAGCTGAATAGGATAGCTACAGGCAACTACAACCTCATCTCAAGAAGTCAGCTGGTAGGCCATATACCAATCAGGCAGAGCGGGTTCTAGTTCTTCTCAGACTGGCCAGACCTGGTGAATCAGGTATAACAACTATCCCCTGGGAACATCTATATGCAGCACCGGCCATCCCTAGTCGAACACTTCAGCGGGTGTCGCAAACTTTATAAACTTTTATCCCCTTCTTTACATGTGAACCAGGGATACAGCACTGGGGCAGCTGCCATGATACTTGCTGACTGACTGGACCTTGATGCTGAGTACCCCGGCCCTTTGACCTTTACATTCTGGTGTCACAAAGATGCTGATGTCCTGTTACCCAGGGCTACTGTGCACCTTGTATGCCTAATGAACTACCCTTGAATAGACAGAGTAATGGCGGCTGTTGTTGTGATGAAACATGCAGAGCTAAATGTCGGCAAGGCTCCCCCATCATGGACCGAACTCTGCAACAGCACTGAAAGGGATGCCAGCCTCTTCTGTGGACTATATGGACCCACGGTGCATCCCCTGCCAGGCTATGCCGCCCCTCTCCATAGCAGACTATTGCGAGCTTGTGCTGCCTCTTAAGGTACCGTCACACCTGGCGATGGCGGTGATTTTATAGGCTACGCTGGGGCGTGGCCCATCGCCGATGCGTCGCCTAATGTGAATGGGCGAGGGCGATGTTAGACGGAGGCCATGGGTACCAAGGCCTCTGTCAGCCATTTTGTCTTGTGTAAGCGTTTCAGTTTAAGAACTTTTGCAGTAGGTCACAGGTAATAACAGATCAGGCTCCAGAAACAAAACAGGCATGGAGCTAATTAGGTTTGGTCCAAGCATATATCAAAAGTTCATCAAGATTATGGTTAACCAATTCACCATTTACTCTCAATATACCAGTATTTCTCTAGTCACCTTCCACGACAGCATAGGAGGTAGCCTCGCCACGCCCTAATGGGACAGGAACACAAGAGAGGTTAAAAGGCCCCTCCCACCTCCCATTAGCCAGTGTTTTTCCTGTCCCCATGGGGCATGGAGAGGTTTCCCTGTGCTGTGGGGTCGGCGACTGCAGCATACCTGAGGTTTTAGCCGGGCAGCGTTGGTCGGGGCTGCGGTCTCCTCCTCCGGCTGCTCCTACCGCGCGTTTTTCGCGGTAGGACTGTGCCCTGGTCCTCCGGATCCTCCTTGGAGGTGATGCGGGCCTTGGCGCCCCGCCGGCGGCCTCTCGGTGCTCCCTGACCCGCCGGCTTCCCCCTGCGCGCGCGCTGTCGCGCCGGCCGGATGTGACGTCACGCGCGTCACTTCCGGGTCACATGCTTCCCCGGGGGAGTGGCGCTTCCGGTTCCGGCGGTCGGAATCCGGAGGGACAGCGTGCAGGGCGCGCCTCTGCTGCTACTGCAAGCCTGCCTGGGACCCTGCGTGGGGGGAAGGGGCACACTATTGGAGCGGTGGGGCAGGCTTACATCATATAAGCTGCCCTGAAAACGTCAGTAAAGGTGAGCTGTACTATTGTCAGGATGGCTGATCTTGCTGCTGAGACCAGCTCTGCCCCAGCCACAGTGAGTCTGTGCCGAGGGGGGGTCCATGTGCCTGTTTACAGGCAGATTCTTATGGCGCCCTCTCCATTTTTTTTATAGGGAGAGAAGCCAGCTGTTAAAAAGCCCGTGGGAAGCGATGCCCTGTCTGTAATAAGACGTTTTCTTCCCCCTGGGACAAGAAACTCTGCCAGGAGTGTACAGATCATGTAGTTCGGGCCGAACACCCCTCATTAGTGGAGGAATTACGCTCCATGGTGAAACAGGAGATCCAGGCGTCTTTGGCTTCCCTGACTCCGGCTGCTCCAACCCCGGTCTCAGGTCCTCCGTCTCCAAAGAAACGGAAACGGCAGCAGGACCTGTCTGACTCTGACGCCCAGTTAGACTCAGACTCGGATAATTGGGATGAGGGTTCTTCCCCCATGGCCTCTGACCCTAGCAGATTCCTGTTCTCTTCAGAGGATTTGGCGGGGCTCATTAGTGCTGTCCGTAGCACTATGGGTCTGGAGGAGGAACCAGTCCTCCACTCTGTCCAGGATGCTATGTTTGCTGGGCTTCGTCCGGTCAAACCGGTGGGATTTCCTGTCCATCCCAACATTCAGGATCTCATTGTTCAGGAGTGGGAATTTCCTGAAAAAAGGGTTAAATGTACCCTGAAAAACAGGTTTCCCCTGGAGGACACCCCATTTTCTTGGGATGTCCCCAAGGTGGATGTCCAGGTCACTCGGGTGGCTAAAAAGACCTCGCTCCCTTTCGAGGATACGTCCCAGCTGAGAGATCAGATGGATAGAAAGATGAGGGGCTCGTGGGAGGCATCAACATCTACCTTGCAGGCGAATGTTGCTTCCACCTGCGTTTCCAGGTCAATCCTCAGATGGTTGGATCAGCTTGAGTGTCATATCTCCCAGGGTACTCCGAGGGAGGAGCTTCTGGAATCCTTGCCTTTGTTAAAAAAGGCGACTGGATTTCTGGCTGACGCCTCGGCTGAATCGGTGCGCATGGCCGCCCGTACGTCCGTCCTTTCCAACTCGGCGCGGCGTGCACTCTGGTTAAAGATGTGGACAGGGGATTCCACATCTAAGACGCGCCTTTGTTCCATTCCCTTTAAGGGGGATTTGGTTTTTGGGCCTGCGCTGGATGACATCCTGGCCAAGGCCTCAGATAAGAAGGCTCTCCCTGAGCAACGTATAGCGAAAAAGTCGTTTTTTCGTCCCCAGGTGCCTCAGGCCTCCCAGCCCAGAGGTAAGGGGAAGGGGGGTCGTTGGTCCTACCCGAAGGGTAGAGGGAGGAACATCTTTGTCCCCCCCCAACAGCGTCCTCCACAGGACAAACAGTGACTCGGTTCCGGTAGGGGAAGACTCTCCGCTTTTCGTCCCATCTGGCGAGGCATTACCAACTGCCAGTGGGTGCTCAACATCTTAGCGGAGGGTCTCTTAATCGAGTTTGTGTCTCCTCCCCCTCCGGTTCTTCGAGTCACTACCCTGCCCTCAAGGGGATCTCAGGATCTCCTGTTTTCCAACCTGCTGGAACTCCTGCTTCCAATGTCATCTCCAGAGTTCCGGAGTCGGAACGCGGCAGTGGACATTACACCCGGCTCTTCATGGTGAAGAAGCCGTCAGGGCCGGCCCGGATTATAATAAACCTGAAGCAGCTCAACCAATATGTCCGCTACCGCAGATTCAAAATGGTCAGGTCAGTGATCCCCTTGATAGGGCCCCACTTCCAGATGGCCACAATAGATTTGAAGGACGCGTATTTTCATGTGCCGATTCATGTCTTGGTATTGCAGACCCCCCAGTCCTCTAATGACCTGTCTTGGTATTGCAGACCCCTCAGTCCTCTAATAACCTGTCTTGGTATTGCAGACCCTTCAGTCCTCTAATAACCTGTCTTGGTATTGCAGACCCCTCAGTCCTCTAATAACCTGTCTTGGTATTGCAGACCCCTCAGTCCTCTAATAACCTGTCTTGGTATTGCAGACCACTCAGTCCTCTAATAACCTGTCTTGGTATTGCAGACCCCTCAGTCCTCTAATAACCTGTCTTGGTATTGCAGACCCCTCAGTCCTCTAATAACCTGTCTTGGTGTTGCAGACCCCTCAGTCCTCTAATAACCTGTCTTGGTATTGCAGACCCCTCAGTCCTCTAATAACCTGTCTTGGTATTGCAGACCACTCAGTCCTCTAATAACCTGTCTTGGTATTGCAGACCCCTCAGTCCTCTAATAACCTGTCTTGGTATTGCAGACCCTCCAGTCCTCTAATAACCTGTCTTGGTATTGTGTTTTACAAATTAAGCACATAATTATACCTTTTGTTTCCTCTGCCCAAGTGCATGACCTTACATTTATCCCCATTAAAGCTCATTTGCCATTTATCAGCCCAAGCTTCTAGTTTACATAAATCCTCCTGTAATATAACATTGTCCTCCTCTGTATTGATTATCCTGCAGAGTTTAGTGTCATCTGCAAAATATTCGACTATCCGAGTCACAACAAAAGAGAGGACTAGAGAGCTGGTGAGCACAGCTGCTCGCGAGTCCGCGGTGCCTGTCTGGACGTCATCCACAAATCAGCTGGTAGGCCAAATACCCGTCCAGCAGAGCGGTTCCTAGTTCTTCTCAGACTGGCCAGACCAAAGACTTGGTGAACCTGTACCATGGATTTGCTGCTGACGTGAACTGCACAGTAAAGGTAAAAAACTAAGAGACTGTCTCATGCCACCTTCCTGTTGCATCCCTGCTTCACTACTCTCCCCATCATCACCGTAAGTCTTACTACATCTCGGGCCTGCCCTGTCTGAGGAGGGTGTAACACCTATCCCCTGGGAGTGCTTATATGCAGCACGGCCCTCCCTGGCTGGACACCTCAGCTGGCGTCACAAACTTGATAAACTGTTATCCCCTGTAAATATCTCCTTCTTTTCACATGGATCAGGGCTACAGCACTGGGTCAGCTCCCGTGATACTGACTGACCGGATCCCGAGTACTCCGGCCCTGTGACCTCCACATCTCCCCTCTCTTGTAGTATACACCCCAGGGGTGTCTCCCCTCTTCTCTCACCATCTCCCCCTCCCCCAGCAGGTGCTCACATACTTACACCACTAGTGTTAACAGGCCTGTCACTTTATATATGCCGCAGCTCCACGGCTGCAGCGAGGTATGTAACACATCAGCGTTTCACAAAAATAGATTGAAAAGCCATAGGACTCCCTCCTCTGCCCCGCACTGCCCCCTCTACTTCTCGTATCTGTGCAGAAGACTTTGCAATATACTTCAACAAGATCGATCAGACAAGTCTTTGCTTCCCAACCACCACAACCCCCCATGTATACTGGATCACTCCTCTCCATCACTGAAGGAGAACTCGCACACCTCCTCTCCAGATCGCACCTCACCACTTGTGCACTGGACCCCATCCCACTTCCTCCCCAACCTCACCACAACACTTATCCCAGCCCTAACCCACCTCTTCAACCTATCACTAACTTCTGGTACTTTTGCTTTCAAACATGCAACAATTACACCTGTCTTATAGAAGCCATCGCTCCGGCCCGACCTCCACATCCAGCTACCAGCCCATATCTCTGCTCCCGTTCACCTCCAAACTTCTCGAAAAGCCGCACTGTCCTCTATCCCACCACTCATCTCTCTCTTTGACAACCTACAATCCGGCCTCCGCCCCCACCACTCCACTGAAACTGCCCGAGCAAAATCACTAATGACGTACTCACGGCCAAAGCTACAGACAGTTCTCCGTCCTCCTCCTCCTAGACCTGTCCTCTGCCTTTGACAGCTGCACACTACCTCTTATTACAGATCCTCTCTTCTATTGGGATCACTGACCTTACCTCTCCTGGATCTCCTCCTACCTTTCCAACCGCACATTTAGTGTCTCCCACACGACCTCCTCGCCCCATCCCCTCTCTGTTGGGGCCCCTCAAGGCTCTGTCCTGGGGCCCCTTTCCTCCATCTATACCCTTGGCCTAGGACAACTCATACAGTCCCATGGCTTCCAGTATCACCTGTACGCTGACGACACTCAGATCTACCTCTCTGGCCCAGATGTCTCCTCTCTGCTGTCCACAATCCCGGAGTGTCTATCAGCCATATCCTCCTCCTTCTCCTCTCTGCTGTCCAGAATCCCGGAGTGTCTATGAGCCATATCCTCCTCCTCCTCCTCTCTGCTGTCCAGAATCCCGGAGTGTCTATCAGCCATATCCTCCTCCTCCTCTCTGCTGTCCAGAATCCCGGAGTGTCTATCAGCCATATCCTCCTCCTCCTCCTCTCTGCTGTCCACAATCCTGGAGTGTCTATCAGCCATATCCTCCTCCTCTCTGCTGTCCAGAATCCCGGAGTGTCTATCAGCCATATCCTCCTTCTCCTCTCTGCTGTCCCGAGCCCCGGAGTGTCTATCAGCCATATCCTCCTTCTCCTCCTCTCTGCTGTCCAGAATCCCGGAGTGTCTATCAGCCATATCCTCCTTCTCCTCCTCTCTGCTGTCCAGAATCCCGAGTGTCTATCAGCCATATCCTCCTTCTCCTCTCACTTCCTTAAACTAAACGTAAACAAAACCGAACTCACCATCTTTCCTCCATCTCACACTTTCCTTGCCAGACTTATCTATCACAATAAATGATATCACACTTTGCCCTGTACCTGAAGTCCGCTGCATTGGAGTGATCCTTGTCTCTGCCTTATCCTTCACACCGTATCCTTCCAAGCCCTCGCCACCTACTGCCGCCTCCAACTCAAGAATATTTCCAGAATCCGTCCCTTCTTCCACACTAAATCTACTAAACTATTAATGCATGCCCTCATCATTTCCCTCCTCGACTACTGCAACCTCCTCCTCTGTGGCCTCCCTGCTAACACTCTTGCACCTCTCCAATCTGTCCTTAACTCTGCTGCCCGACTTATCCACCTCTCTCCTCTCTATTCCTCCACTTCTCCCCTCTGCAAATCCCTCCATTGGCTCCCAATTCGCCAGCGCATCCAATTCACACTGCTAACATCAACCTACAAAGCCGTCCACAATCTGTCCCCCCCATATATCTCTGAACTAATCTCCCGATATCATCCAACTTGTAATCTTCGATCCTCCCAAGACCTCCTCCTTTCCTCCACACTTGTACGTTCCTCATCTAACCGCCTGCAAGACTTTGTCCAAGCGTCCCCCATCCTCTGGAATTCTGCACCCCATCACATCCGACTGTCCCCCACACTCGGAACCTGAACACCCATCTCTTCAGAACAGCCTACAACCTGCAACGACCAGTGCCACCTCACCTCCACTGGACCCGGAGCTCCACCGCCACAGGACCCGGCGCTCCACCGCCACAGGACCCGGCGCTCCACCGCCACAGGACCCGCTGCTTCACAGCCACCACCAGAGCAGACCCATTCTACTGTCTCCCTCCCCACCGCCCTATAGAATGTAAGCCCACAAGGGCAGGGTCCTCTGTCCCCTCTGTATCAGTCACTGTTAGTTTGCTCGATGTATTTTAACTTGTCTTTATGTAACCCTTTCTCATGTACAGACCATGGGATCAATGCTGCTCTATAAATAAATAATAATGTGAGATCTGACTGGTCGGGCATTATCCTCTGATGGTTACTATAGGGGACATGACATAAGGGTGAGGCTCCTCTATATATGTTTATGTATGGATGACATATTTAGGGAGTCATCCATACATAAACACGGGAGAGACCTGTCGATCATCTGAAGCATCTATGCTCTCATCTCTGCAAATGGTTTCTCTCAAAAAAAAAAAAAAAAAATCATACAGCCAGCCTGTAATTTGAGCGTCATTGAGTGACTGATTCCAATTAATGTTACTGAGAATTGTATAATTTCACTTCCTGTGAGCTCCCTCTAGTGGTGGCTGTATAAATCTGTAAGTAGTGAGCTCCCTCTAGTGGTGGCTGTATAAATCTGTATGTAGTGAGCTCCCTCTAGTGGTGGCAGAATAAATTTGTATGTAGTGAGCTCCCTCTAGTGGTGGCAGAATAAATCAGTATGTAGTGAGCTCCCTCTAGTGGTGACTGCATAAATCTGCTCCCTCTAGTGGTGGCTATATAAATCTGTATGTAGTAAGCTCCCTCTAGTGGTGGGAAGGAGAAAATCAAGTAGGGATAAAAGACCAAACAGCACAAGTCACCAGAAAAAGATAATTTAATATTTAAAGTGTAGCATTACTACCCCCCACATCTCCACATATAGAGTACATTCAGAGTCATCTGGGACTATATCAGCAATGAGGCACTGCTGTATTTAGGGTGCAGGTTTCATCAGCACCAGCTGGTGGCGCCCCTCTCCCACTGTAGACCCTTGTGCTGATTGTTTCGTGATTTGCATAGTGTTTAACATAGGATGACCCCTCACGTCGGCTCCGCTTGATGCTGTATATCCAGAGGAGGACGGACGATGAGGGTGATGATCCTACAGCCGTCACCAGAAACCCAAGACCAATATCATAACAGTCACCATCGTCCAGGCGGCACCACGTGATTCGCTTCTTTCCGGCATCGTCTCACTTCCGGGCCTGGGCGTAGTTGGTTGTAAACCAGTCACACGTTTCCTGGACGGCTGAAGAGAAAGAGCAAAATCTCATCAGTAATGGGAAGGAGCCGCGGGGAGTCACCCTGCGCCAGACCCGAGGGAACGAGCAGCGGGGCGTCACCCTACATGACAGCATCATCAGTGCATGAATACAGCACAAGAACCACCATCGGTACATGAATATAGCACAAGAACCACCATCGGTACATGAATATAGCACAAGAACCACCATCGGTACATGAATATAGCACAAGAACCACCATCGGTACATGAATATAGCACAAGAACCACCATCAGTACATGAATATAGCACAAGAACCACCATCAGTACATGAATATAGCACAAGAACCACCATCAGTACATGAATATAGCACAAGAACCACCATCAGTACATGAATATAGCACAAGAACCACCATCAGTACATGAATATAGCACAAGAACCACCATCAGTACATGAATATAGCACAAGAACCACCATCAGTACATGAATATAGCACCAGCACCACCATCGGTACATGAATACTGCACAAGAACCACCATCAGTACATGAATAGTTGGCGATAAACCAATCACATTTTCTAAATGGGTGAAGAGGAAGCGCAATAATCACAGTGATGAGCAATATAATCAGTGATGGGGAGGAGCTGTGAAACGTCACCCTGCCCGAGAATGGGCAACCTGGCAGACCAAACGGAAGTTGCAAGATCCACCATGAACTCCGATATCATTGTAAACAGAACAGACCTCCTCCCAACCTGCGCACACAGCTCCCCCTGTGGGGTCTATCAGTTTGGCGCCCCCCTGTGGTCATCACTTACCTTGATTAAACGGTGTAAACCTGAAGTCGGGCAGGTATCGGCGCAGTTTGCTGTTGCTCGCCGTCTTCTTGTGCTGCCCGTCAGACTTTGTACTGTCAAACTGAGCGAGAAGTTAAGAAAAACAACCGCGGCGCGAAGTCACAAGAAACGTGGGAAACGCTACATATACGCATCATCTGTGTACCCTGCATCATCTACTAGGAGCATTATGAGTGCAGCTCTGAGGGCAACTAGAGCAGAACAACTGACTCCAGATGTGGATGTGACCAGAGAATTGTGAGTGCAGCTGTGTGACAACTAACAACTGTGACCGGAGTATAAGTTTTGTGATTGCAGCTCTGTGGGTGACTGATGTCTATGAATTGTGAATACAGCTCTGGATGTTACTGCTGATCAGGATACAAGAACGTCCCCCTTGAAGTCCATGGCAGACACGATACTCTCTGCTGCCTCCTTGATCGACACCTCGTCCTCTTCTCCCACTGAAATACATACAGGTTAAAATAATCACACGGGGACCGATGCTACAGGAGCCGAAATCACAGCGCAGCCTCACCGGAGAGGATGATGGGATCCACCTCATCATAATCCCGGAGCACCCAGACAAAGAGCCGCGCCAGGTCCTGGGGGAAGGAGAATGAAAAAGTAAGCGCAGCTCTGGGGGATAATACA
>JARQOC010000005.1:3090130-3096195 GCA_033576535.1 Allobates femoralis
GGTCAGTGATGCCAAGTGATTCCAGGATCTGATGAAGGAGGGAGTGGTCAACAGTGTCGAAGGCAGCAGATATGTTGAGGAGGATAGAGTAGTGTCACTTGCTCTTGGCGGTCAGTAGGTCAGTGGTGACTTTGGTCAGGGCTGTGTCAGTGGAGTGATGGGATCAGAAACTGGATTGTAGGTGGTCAGAGAGGGAGCGGGAGGAGAGGTGGGAGGACAGTTCAGAATGGACGTGTAGTTCAAGGAGCTTAAAGGCGAAGGGGAGAAGAGATATGGGGCGATAGTTAGAGACAGATACTGGGTCAAGGGAGGGTGTTTTTGAGGATGGGTGAGATCAAGGTGGGTTTGAAGGATGATGAGAAGATGCCAATAGAAAGTTATAGGTCTAAAAAGGTACAGTTATTGCTTGCAATTTGCTGGTTGCAGTGAAATCATGGACACATTGTTCTATTTGTACACAGCCACAAAACGTAACAATGTATCCATGATTTCACTGCAACCAGTGAGTTGCAATCAATGTCTCCAGAGATATCTCTGCGTGCAACTGTAACTTTAGAGATGGGTTAGGGCTGGGATGATAACAGAGGTGAGGTTGGGAATGAGGTGGGATGGGAGCGGGTCGTGGGCGCTGGTGGTGAGGTGTGATTTTGACAGGAGGGAGGGGAGCTGATCTTCGGTTATGGGGCAGAAGCAGCTGGTGGAAGGAGAGGGCAGTATAGGCGAGAGGGAGGCCGTGGTGACAGTGGGTCAAAGCTGTCTCTGATTTTATTAATATTCTGCTTGAAGGAGGCAAAGGCTTCAGCAGAGATGAGAGGAGAAGGAGAAGGAGCGGACGGACGGAGTAAGGACTTGAAAGTTTTAAAAAGCTGTTTGGGATTGTGGGACAGGGAGGTTATTAGGGATGAGAAGAAGGCTGGTTTTGCAGCAGTGAGTGCGGACTTGAAGTTGGAGAGGGAGTGTTTGAACAATGCTAAGGCCGGCTTCACACCACGGTAAGGTCCAGTCCGTGGCTGTCCGATGTAAACCAGACAGCCCTAGACCGGATTTTGGCCCCGTAGTATCCTACAGGGCCGGATGGAAGCTCTCTGCCATCCGGTTTCCATATCTCCGGAAGAATCCAGGAGAATTCGTTTGTGTCCAGGGAGAAAAATCTCCACAAATTGCTGTATCCCAGATTCTCCCGGATCTGATGCAATCTGACGCTCCCTAACATGGGAGCCTATAGGGCCAGATTGTCCAGGTCCAGGAGGATCCGGAAACCGGAAACCGGACACCTGCGGCTGCATGCCGCAGTTGTTTCAGGACCACGGCTACTCCCTGCGAGCCGCGGTCCTGGTTCATCAGCAGCTGTGTCCGGCTGCACACCGGACCGGAGGGCATGTTTGCCCTCCGGTTCTGTGTGCTGATCCCGTCTGGAACTGTCAGGTTCATCCCTGACAGCCCCGGACTGGACCTTACCGTGGTGTGAAGCCAGCCTAAGTACTTGGGATTTACAGCAAATATCTCCATGATCACAAGGGAACACAAAACCAGGAGGTCACAGTGCAGAAAATAACTACTGCACAGATCAAACAACATTGTCATCTGCAGTCCCTCCACAGTATAAGCCTGCAGCTGCTGCACACTGACCAGATAGCAGCAGCCCTCCCCTCCCGCCTCAGCAGTCCTCCTCTCCCCCTCAGCAGTCCTCCTCCCCCTCAGCAGTCCTCCTCTCCCCCTCTCCCCCTCAGCAGTCCTCCTCTCCCCCTCTCCCCCTCAGCAGTCCTCCTCTCCCCCTCTCCCCCTCAGCAGTCCTCCACTCCCCCTCTCCCCCTCAGCAGTCCTCCTCTCCCCCTCAGCAGACCTCCTCTCCCCCTCAGCAGACCTCCTCTCCCCCTCTCCCCCTCAGCAGACCTCCTCTCCCCCTCAGCAGACCTCCTCTCCCCCTCTCCCCCTCAGCAGACCTCCTCTCCCCCTCAGCAGACCTCCCTCTCCCCCTCTCCCCCTCTCCCCCTCAGCAGACCTCCTCTCCCCCTCAGCAGACCTCCTCTCCCCCTCTCCCCCTCAGCAGACCTCCTCTCCCCCTCTCCCCCTCAGCAGTCCTCCTCTCCCCCTCTCCCCCTCAGCAGTCCTCCTCCCCCTCAGCAGTCCTCCTCCCCCTCAGCAGTCCTCCTCCCCCTCAGCAGTCCTCCTCCCCCTCAGCAGTCCTCCTCCCCCTCAGCAGTCCTCCTCCCCCTCAGCAGTCCTCCTCCCCCTCTCCCCCTCAGCAGACCTCCTCTCCCCCTCAGCAGACCTCCTCTCCCCCTCAGCAGACCTCCTCTCCCCCTCTCCCCCTCAGCAGACCTCCTCTCCCCCTCAGCAGACCTCCTCTCCCCCTCTCCCCCTCAGCAGACCTCCTCTCCCCCTCAGCAGACCTCCTCTCCCCCTCTCCCCCTCAGCAGACCTCCTCTCCCCCTCAGCAGTCCTCCTCCCCCTCTCCCCCTCAGCAGTCCTCCTCCCCCTCAGCAGTCCTCCTCCCCCTCAGCAGTCCTCCTCCCCCTCAGCAGTCCTCCTCCCCCTCAGCAGTCCTCCTCCCCCTCAGCAGTCCTCCTCCCCCTCTCCCCCTCAGCAGTCCTCCTCCCCCTCAGCAGTCCTCCTCCCCCCTCTCCCCCTCAGCAGTCCTCCTCCCCCTCTCCCCCTCAGCAGTCCTCCTCCCCCTCTCCCCCTCAGCAGTCCTCCTCCCCCTCTCCCCCTCAGCAGTCCTCCTCCCCCTCTCCCCCTCAGCAGTCCTCCTCTCCCTCTCCCCCTCAGCAGTCCTCCTCTCCCTCTCCCCCTCAGCAGTCCTCCTCTCCCTCTCACTCCCCTCCCAGCTCCTCCTCTCCCCCTCAGCAGTCCCTCCTCCTCCCCCTCAGCAGTCCTCCTCTCCCCCTCTCCCCCTCAGCAGTCCTCCTCTCCCCCTCTCCCCCTCAGCAGTCCTCCTCTCCCCCTCTCCCCCTCAGCAGTCCTCCCTCCCCCCCTCAGCATCCCTCCTCTCCCCCTCAGCAGACCTCCTCTCCCCCTCAGCAGACCTCCTCTCCCCCTCAGCAGACCTCCTCTCCCCCTCAGCAGACCTCCTCTCCCCCTCCCCTCTCCCCTCAGCAGACCTCCTCTCTCCCCCTCTCCCCCTCAGCAGACCTCCTCTCCCCCTCTCCCCCTCAGCAGACCTCCTCTCCCCCTCTCCCCCTCAGCAGACCTCCTCCCCCCTCCTCCCCCTCAGCAGTCCTCCTCCCCCCTCTCCCCCTCAGCAGTCTCCTCCCCCTCAGCATCCTCCTCCCCCTCAGCAGTCCTCCTCCCCCTCAGCAGTCCTCCTCCCCCTCAGCAGTCCTCCTCCCCCCTCAGCAGTCCTCCTCCCCCCTCAGCAGTCCTCCCTCCCCTCCCCCCCTCAGCAGTCCTCCCTCCCCCTCAGCAGTCCTCTCCTCCCCCTCTCCCCCTCAGCAGACCTCCTCTCCCCCTCCCCCCTCAGCAGTCCTCCTCCCCCTCTCCCCCCTCCCTCAGCAGTCCTCCTCCCCCTCTCCCCCTCAGCAGTCCTCCTCCCCCTCTCCCCCTCAGCAGTCCCCTCCCCTCTCCCCCTCAGCAGTCCCTCCCTCCCCCTCTCCCCCTCAGCAGTCCTCCTCTCCCCTCTCCCCCTCAGCAGTCTCCCTCCCTCCCCTCACAGTCTCCCCCCTCCCCAGCAGTCCTCCTCTCCCTCTCCCCCTCAGCAGTCCTCCTCTCCCTCTCCCCCTCAGCAGTCCTCCCCTCCTCTCCCTCTCCCCCTCAGCAGTCCTCTCTCTCCCTCTCCCCCTCAGCAGTCCTCCTCTCCCTCTCCCCCTCAGCAGTCCCTCCTCTCCCTCTCCCCCTCAGCAGTCCTCCTCTCCCTCTCCCCCTCAGCAGTCCTCCTCTCCCTCTCCCCCTCAGCAGTCCTCCTCTCCCTCTCCCCCTCAGCAGTCCTCCTCTCCCTCTCCCCCTCAGCAGTCCTCCTCTCCCTCTCCCCCTCAGCAGTCCTCCTCTCCCTCTCCCCCTCAGCAGTCCTCCTCTCCCTCTCCCCCTCAGCAGTCCTCCTCTCCCTCTCCCCCTCAGCAGTCCTCCTCTCCCTCTCCCCCTCAGCAGTCCTCCTCTCCCTCTCCCCCTCAGCAGTCCTCCTCTCCCTCTCCCCCTCAGCAGTCCTCCTCTCCCTCTCCCCCTCAGCAGTCCTCCTCTCCCTCTCCCCCCTCAGCAGTCCTCCCTCTCCCTCTCCCCCTCAGCAGTCCTCCTCTCCCTCTCCCCCTCAGCAGTCCTCCTCTCCCTCTCCCCCTCAGCAGTCCTCCTCTCCCTCTCCCCCTCAGCAGTCCTCCTCTCCCTCTCCCCCTCAGCAGTCCTCCTCTCCCTCTCCCCCTCAGCAGTCCCCTCCCCTCCCCCTCCATCCTCTCCTCAGCAGTCCTCCTCTCCCTCTCCTCCTCAGCAGTCTCCTCCTCTCCCTCTCCTCCTCACAGTCCTCCTCTCCTCTCCTCCTCCTCAGCAGTCCTCCTCTCCCTCTCCTCCTCAGCAGTCCTCCTCTCCCTCTCCTCCTCAGCAGTCCTCCTCTCCCTCTCCTCCTCAGCAGTCCTCCTCTCCCTCTCCTCCTCAGCAGTCCTCCTCTCCCTCTCCTCCTCAGCAGTCCTCCTCTCCCTCTCCTCCTCAGCAGTCCTCCTCTCCCTTTCCCCTCCCCCCCCCCTCAGCAGTCCTTTTTCTTCTAGACTGTATTATCTGCAGCCACAGAAGGCCAGGTATAAGCACAGCGCCTCCCTGTGGTTACCAGGATTGTGGTGTTCTTACCTGTTCTGGATGTCAATCATCCTCTTGGCGTAGGAATATCCGAAGTTGGAGGTGTGCGGGGGCCCGAGGTGAATCTGCAGAGGAGACTGTGGTGAGAGCGGGCGGAGACAGGCGGCGTTATATCACAGGGGGTCTCCGCTTACCATGGTCTCATCGATGGGTACGTAGTCTTGTCTGGGAATATGCAGGTGGACAGACAGGAGACGACTTTCTGGACCCCGAGCTCGTACGAGATGTGCAGCACATTGTCATTAATCTGGAGGTTCTTCCTCTAGGAAAAGAAGGAAGATCAGCTCCGGAGGGAGCGAGTCATGAAAGCTGCACACCCCACAGTCAGTCACCCCCCCAGAGCCGCACACCCCACAGTCATGGTGGGTTTACACTCCCGATATCGTGGCGATATCGTAGACAACGGCGCGGGAGCGCGCATTTTTTGAGCGCTTTTGCCGATATCGCATCGGCGGTTTACACGTTGCGATATCGGGAAACAACGTCACTCCGATGTGTACGCCCACCAACCCAGTAACGACCATTTAACATGGGAGTTAATGGGTGAGTTGCGAGTACAGATCGGAGTTGAGCTGTCACACGCTGCGATGCTGCTACAACGGCCATGCGATATCGGCGCGTTGAAGAGCACGCTCATTCAACCCCGATATCGATTTGGCATCGTTCCAGGATCGCGTTGTACGTTCAAACCGTACAACGCGCAAGCGATATCGGTCCAACTCCTGAACCACGTGACTTTTTGTCGGAGTTGGATCGGAGTTGGACTCCGATATCGCAGCGTGTAAACCCGCCATTAGTCACCCTCCAGAGCCGCACACCCCACAGTCACTCCCCCCCCCCCAGAGCCGCACACCCCACAGTCACTCCCCCCCCCAGAGCCGCACACCCCACAGTCACTCCCCCCCCCCCAGAGCCGCACACCCCACAGTCACTCCCCCCCCCCCAGAGCCGCACACCCCACAGTCACTCCCCCCCCCCCAGAGCCGCACACCCCACAGTCACTCCCCCCCCCCCAGAGCCGCACACCCCACAGTCACTCCCCCCCCCCCCAGAGCCGCACACCCCACAGTCACTCCCCCCCCCCCCAGAGCCGCACACCCCACAGTCACTCCCCCCCCCCCAGAGCCGCACACCCCACAGTCACTCCCCCCCCCCAAGCCGCACACCCCACAGTCACTCCCCCCCCCCCAAGCCGCACACCCCACAGTCACTCCCCCCCCCCAGAGCCGCACACCCCACAGTCACTCCCCCCCCCCCAGAGCCGCACACCCCACAGTCACTCCCCCCCC